>LIHB01000067.1:0-163165 GCA_001297265.1 Mycosphaerella arachidis
ATAAGAGGCCCTTAATCCCTGTAATTTAGGTACCTAATCTCATTTCCTAAGGACAAGTAATTACTACACTTAATTAGGTTATGTTACCCTTAAAACCTGCTATCCATGCATTATCCTAGCGCTTTACAACATGCTTAACGAAGTAGGTTCATCTGTTATCAAGCCTTAATCATCAATGCGGAGTAAAAGCCCTAAGCATGTTAGAGAGAAGAGAATGGCACAAAGTTAGTGGGAATGACCGGTAAAATCAGTGAAAACATTTACATTCTAGATAAACCAACAAAACTCCTCCAGCACCATCGCTCAGCTCGCTCGCTATTGGCCAAAGAAAGCAACTAAAAGTACGGCCGTTGGCCCGACCATTGTGTGTATGCATGCAACTGTTGCAGTCAAATTCATGCTTCCGCTCAAGCCATCATCATCTTCACAACCCTATGTGCAGCCTCCGACGCTATCGCGGCCGCACTCTCACCAGTAGTTGAGCCAACATTCTCCGCACTGCTGGTGCCGCCCTCCTCTGTAGGGTTTGGGTAGTACCAAGCTGTAACCGCAATCAAGATGTAGACGAAGACGCACAGCGCTCCCTCCAAGTAGTCGCTCTTCTCATCCCTAAGAAAGTTGCCGACCACCATGATGGCCAGGATCAGTACCACAGCATCGAATAGCTCGAAGTTTAGACTCATGTCGTATCCAAGACCCCATCCAACGAAGACGACGATTGGTGTGTTCAGGAGAGCAGTCTGGATGCTGGCGCCGAGGACATGGCTGAGGGCGAAGTTCATCTGGTTGTCGTAAGCCTCGTCAACGGCAGTGATGTGCTCCGCCGCTTTCTCAACCACAGGAATGAGGATGAGACCGACGAAAGCGTCGGAAATATGGCGCTCTTCCACCATGAAGTGGATCTCCTTGACAAGGAAGACAGCCATGAAACTAACAAACATCAAAGCAAACAGGAGGGCAACGATGCTCTCAGTCAGTGTGAGCTTCGGCTTGCGAAGATCCTTGTGTCGATCGTGGTCTCGTTCTTCGTCGGCCTCCAGGATATCTTCGTATAACCCGTGGTGGCTACGAGCTTGAAAGAAGACGTAAACCGCGAACGCGACAACCAATATTATTGCGGTAGCGCGCGAGATCCTCAGTGCCTCTCGCTCGAGAACGACGAGCAAGTCGGGTGTGTCGAAGCGTCCGTGCAGCGTGTTGTAATATATCGTAGGTATCACAAGCGCCATCCCAGCGACGAGCATTAAGTTAGAACCCACTTCGGAGATGGCCTCATGAAAAGTCTGCTGTGGATGGAAGATGCCACCCACGAAGAAGCATAGTCCTGTTATACATTGTTAGCACTCCCTTCTTACTGTGAGACCACACGAACATACCAAGACAGAGCAGCAAATTAGCCAAGATGGAGCCCAGAATAGCCGCACGAATAACAGTGACATTTTGGTTTCCACCCTGCACTATCAGCACGGTAAACAAGATGATCTCCACGATAGAGCCAAAAGTCGTCTCGAGCATAACGCCAGCGACTTTCGGTAACTTCCGCGCGAGCTCCTGACCCGCAAACCCGACCAAGTTCGCCGATGGGACCATTCCGATGTAAGCGCAGATGAAGACCCATAGGCGATGTTCCGGGTAGTGAAAGTAGAGAACCAGGGCAGCAAGCGTGAAGGGCCAGAGGATGTTCGTCCATTTGCTGGCTTCACAGGAGGAGCACCATGTGATCTGGAAGAACTTTATGGGATGGAACCAGCTGCGTCCACTCTCGCCGTCGGGCTGGATACCTTTTGTCACTCTGTGGCCGTTGTGATTGATCTGATGACCGTCTCTGTTGTACATTGGCAGCTTGCCCTTGCCATTGGCGTTGTGTTCTCCTTTCTCACGCTCTTGTAGCGGTATCTCGTCGCCGGTGCCAGCTCCGGGGTGGTCGATGGTGTCGGGATGAGCGTCTTTCCGTCGGAAGACCTTGGTTTGGTGTCGTGCCCAGCCCATCTTGTGGTTATGAGGATGTTCTCTGCTGCTCATGATGTCGGAGCGCGGCATGTGTGGTGAGGTATAGGAGGTTTGCGGTCGGCTAAACCAAGGTAGTGAGTGTTACAGGATGAGGTCAGATCGTAGGGGGGCAGGAGTGATGTAGAATACTGCTGGAAGACATTCCCTGACGAGAAAAAGATGTCAAGCTGAGAGACAAGTGATATGACTTGTTGCTTGACGTTTCTTGTTTGCGAGCCAGCCAAGATACAGCGCTCTTGCTCTTGCTACAATTGGGTAAGAGATCATGTCGATCTAAAACAGCCACAAGATGACAGGGGGATCTCGGCACGGTACGGTAGCCACGTACTGTATAGTGTATACTGTACACGTAGCCACGCGCTTACCCGTTGATCGTGATCGAGCACGCCGAAACCTTGCAATGCCGAGCCGATCAGTTCGTCCCTTCCTGCTTCAACTTCTCCTCTACCGTTCCGCCAACATGGTTCTCGCTTTTGCCGTGGGAAACAAACCGTCCAGAACAACATCTCAGCTCACGTCACACAGCCAAAAACACAAAGCTAAAAGCAGCTCTCTAGCTCTAGCTGCATCGCCAAGCAACCCCGAAACTTGCTTCTTGTATTTCTTCGGGCCATTTCCCTGGCACACACCTGGAACTCCAAAAAAACTCCTACCGTATCGCTTCTTCGACCTGCATGCAGGAATGACAACAACGCCAGCGGCGAACACACTACTGACACGTTTCTGCCATAAGAAGATCCACGCTTGGAACGGTTATGCAGAGCGACGTAGCCGTCATAAGCAGTACAAGCTCACCGTGACTTTGCCTTGATCATCACTTCATACTCTATACATCTGGGTAGTAGTATCTTTACACCGTTTCCATATTTGCTTCTTCGTGCAGCAGCTTCCTGCCGAGCCATTAACAACACATCCACTCCCATTGACAAACGAGACATTCCGCCGAGCAAGCCACATCAGGTGCCATCGTCTGGCTTGCTGTTGCTGAACTGCGCACTGCCACACAGCTCAGCGACATACCAGCCCGCACCTGGCGACATGGGATGATTGGGTCCAGCGTTATAGTAGCCCAAAAGCCCTTGGCCACAGTTCAGGTTACCAGACACGGATTCGACCGGAAACTCCAGTTTACATGTGCCAGAGCGGATGTCCCATGCACTCGCTGCGCAGTCCGGTGCTTCGGCGCACAGTTGACAGCATTCCGAAGCATCGCTTGCGGTAGTGTCGTACGTTGCACCACCTGCGGGTGTGTCGCTGAGCCAGTCGATGCCAAAGTTATTGTATGCGCTGATCATGGCGGAGGGCGAGCACTTCGCGT
Organism: Mycosphaerella arachidis; assembly: GCA_001297265.1. Taxonomy (NCBI): domain Eukaryota; kingdom Fungi; phylum Ascomycota; class Dothideomycetes; order Mycosphaerellales; family Mycosphaerellaceae; genus Mycosphaerella; species Mycosphaerella arachidis. Next base: position 3,329 of record LIHB01000067.1, read on the forward strand.
TGAGGGTGACCGTCGCTGTAGACTCTGTTGGCTTGACTGTCACGTCGCCGCACTCCGTTGGCTTGGTCACAGTCTCTGTTGCGATGACATAGGCTTTGCCACCAGTCGTCGTTCGAGTTACAGTAGCTTGGGTGAAGTCCGTGTAGTCGGTGAACGTGCGAGTCACGCCTGCCGGTACCCAAGTCTGTGTCTGGCCGTACGTTGTGGTGGATGTCACGATGATCGTGCATCCATCGCGTGGCGCAAGGCCAAGATCTCTCTTGGTGAAAGACGCCTCTGCGTAGTCAGATGAATACACGGTCTCGGTCGCGTACGGCGCCGATCTGAAGATAAGTCAGTAAGCTGATTCTCCAAGGCAGAACGTATAGCTTACACTGTATCAGCGTATTCGCATGTGTTAGTCGTAGCAGTTACAGTCTCCAGTGTCTTCGTGGATGAGATGGTCTTGACATATGTAAAAGTGCCCAGGTCCCGCGGCGTAGTCGCATACTCTGTCACGACCGCCGTCGACGAGTACGTCGCCGTCGTAGTTGGGACGATGAGCTGAGTCGTATAAGTAGTGCAGCTATCCTGCGGCAGAGCATAGCCCAGCCCAGCGATGAGCGGTAATATGGCGAAAGTCCTCATGATGCAAGGTTGGTGGCGACGACTCCTCTTCAATCTTGTCAAGCGAATGTATGATGCTGTTCGGTTCCAGGCCGTGATCGAGCACTGTTATATATCCTCTCGCGTGTCGCCTTGAGTCCTCCACGTGCGGAAGAGGCGAAGTAATTCAGTGAATTGCAAGGATGTCGCAGCAGGTCCCGGAACAGAAAGAGAAGGTGCAAGTGCAGAAGCAGCGACGAAGAGAACCACTTCTTCCCAACAAGAAGGAGCGCAAGCCAAGCCGTATCCACGAGGATGTGGATACTATTACATGTACTGAGCCCCGACAATTATTACCTGTGAGGAGCTAGGCCGCTGCACGACGTCTTTGTCCTGCGTCAACCGTGGGCCAAGCGGCTGTGAGGTCGCAGTGTCGCATGCGTAGCGTAGATTTTCTGCCTCATTTCGACGTCTGTGATCTGCAAAGAATATGCTCGAGACAGCCAACATCTGCCGGGGCCAGGCCATCGTAAGCGTGCCTGCATTAGTGTATTCCATTTCAAGAGGCGCGGGCTCAGCGGGAAGCAAGTGTTGCATCTTTTGGTCAGGAAGACGGCGGTGGCTGCAGAGGTTTGCGACTCCATGTCGGTGATGAGGAGACGCCGAAAGCAGGCATTGATTGCACTTTACTCTTCTCTCGATGCTCATGTCCTGTTGCTGCACTTCCTCTCTTGCTGCTGTAGATCTGTCATCTTCCATACCTCTCGGCGCAACACCACCTGAAATCGCCACAAGTCCTACCTCATCTTGTCAAATCTATGTGAGACCTAACGCTGCGCCTGCCCGCATGTACCGCAGCTTGCCGTTGTGTCCACGGGTATTTCCAGCTGTACCTTGCGGCGACGCACCAGTGAGAACATTGGTGCTTCACACCACCAGCCATCGAGGCCGATATTGTCGGTTGGATAGTCGCATGAAAGGGAAAATTACAGTGAGGTTGGGAATAGAATGCTTGCAAAGTCCGCAGAAACAGTCTGAGGCGAGGCATCGGCCGACAAGTCGCATGACCGCCATCCCTTGGTTGGGACAGCGCAAACGATGTGCAGTCCGCTAGCTGCAGCGCTAGAAATCTCAACTCTCGCCCCTGCCGAGACGCGCACACTGGAAGAATAGAAGTTTTGCCACTCCTCCGTCGCACAAGATGGACTATCAGAAGCTGAATGGCAGAATTGTTTCTTCTGCGTATAGGCATTCCCGCTTCTCTCCCACTGCGGAGAAAGTGCGTGCGCGACACGTGCCTCGAGTCTCCACGGATGGTCTTGACAGGTCAATATCGAACCCCTTGCTTCTCCGCACACCATCCTCCACACATCCCAGCAACCGTGCCGTGGACTCGGAAGAGACCTGGGGAGAGACGCTCATGTGACCTTCTTCATAGCACGACCAGCCATTGTCGCAGTGACGGTTCGTGCGACCATACAGACACTAAAGATACCTCATCTTTACAGCCATGTCGGCTCTAGTCGAACTTTGCGAATGCCAACTCGTAGGCGAGGCCGAGGGTCAGGCGCGCGTGCTGCAGCATGTGGTTGAAGTCGAGATACTCAATCTTGTCTTCAGTCGTGTGGATCTTGTTGTCGCTATACTTGAAGTCCGACTCAATGACGAAGGCGGACGGGTATCCGGCTTTGCTGGCAGACGCGTGATCCGAGCATGCATATCCGCACTTAGTCTCAATGTATGGGATCTCGCAGTAAGTGGTGACGACCTGCTTGATAAACTCAGTGAGACCCGGATCCACGTAGTCTGTGATAACGCCAACGCTCTCAGGCTCGCCGGCTTCCAGTGTGGCATGTGTATAGCCGGTCATGTCCTGCTGCAGCATTGCCTTGACATCACGACCTTCCTTCTGGTACGACTGGAAGATTGCTTGAGATCCGAGCAGACCGCCCTCTTCCGCTGAGTACCAGTGGAACTCAAGCGTGTTCTCTGCCTTGCCTTGAGCGATGTCCTTATCTTGCAGAATGACACGCAGCGCTTCGAGGATAGTGACGGTGCCGGAGCCATCGTCGTCAGCACCTGGTGCAGAGAGGATCGATGGTAGGAAGAGGTTGATGCTGTCTTGGTGCGCCCCGATGACGATCGTCTTATCGGACTTTCCTGGCAGCGTTGCGATGATGCTGTTTTGACCCTACGCGACCGTCAGCACAATGTTTCGACGCCTAGCGATATCGGCTCATGCCACTGGCATGACCATGATAGGAGTTCTGCTTACCCAAGGATGCTTAAACGGCTCCACAATACCAACACCGGCCTCAGCGAGCGTGTCGTTGACCTGACGCAGCAGCCATTGCGACGACTGCCTGCCGTAGTCTGACTTGTAGTAGCGTGTGTGGAACGCAGTGAAAGCCTCGAGGTGCTTTCGCATGTTCTTTTTGTCCAACGACTTCAACAACTTCGAGACCGTCTCGTTCTGTGCCGGCTGCTTCGGATAGACAACCTTGGGGGTCGACCCTGTCATTGCCTTAACCGCCAAACTGCTATCGTGTGCTGCATCGGTCACATCAAAGAACTTGACGCCGTTGCGACGTAGCTTCCACTTCTCGTCCTCGGTGACCCATCGTGTCTCGGAATCGGAAAGCTGGACGAGATACTGCTCTGCGCTGGCAAAAGGATTCTGCCCTTCGACGCTCTTGACCAGATCGTCCCAGCTAGGTACCGAGATGGCTGATGCTATGGCTGAGAAGGCGACGAGTCTTGGCAGGAGGAACTTCATCGTTGGCGGAGGATGTATGATGGTTCACTGACAAGTTCTGCAAATGCTGGGAGAAGCTGGCGGCGTCACTATAGGATGGTGTGGAAGATGCGGCTGTTTGCTGTTGTGTTTATGAATGCACATATTGCAATCGCCGCTCTCGATCGTCATCGCTCCGTCCCATGCGACCGAGGGCCTGCACCCCACAGAAGCTCTTGCCCAATCAGAACAGCCCGACTACGGCTGACCTGTGTGCAGGGTTATATACTTTATATCACGCCCGATATCGGGAGCCTCCCGGCGAAGGCCACACAACAGCAAGGAATGATTAAATCAATGGCCTGACCCATTCGCCTTTCTTTTGCTGCATTCGTTCTGTGCGAAGCAACACATATACCCTAGCATCACAACCAGAAGCTGCAAATATGCCTGGCGTAGTCCAACGCCCCCGTACGCTCTACGACAAGGTGTTCGAGCAGCACATTGTAGGTGGCAACGAGCATATAAGTGAGATATCGTGGGTAACGTGGGGAACTAGGTCGATGAGAAGCCTGATGGCACCATCATCCTATACATCGATCGCCACTTGGTTCACGAAGTGACCAGCCCGCAGGCCTTCGAGGGGCTCAGGAACGCGGGACGTCAAGTACGAAGACCTGACTGCACCCTCGCCACCACCGACCACAACGTGCCAACGACATCACGGAAGAACTTCAAGAACATCAGCCAATTCGTGGAAGAGGACGACAGCAGATTACAATGCGAGACACTAGAGGACAACGTCAAAGCCTTCAAGCTGACATACTTTGGTCTTGGCGACAAGAGGCAGGGAATCGTCCATGTCATTGGTCCTGAGCAGGGCTTTACTCTCCCAGGCACAACAGTCGTGTGCGGTGACTCTCACACGAGCACACATGGAGCGTTCGGTGCTCTAGCTTTTGGCATTGGCACAAGTGAGGTCGAGCATGTGCTCGCGACACAGACTCTCATGACGAGGAGGAGTAAGAACATGAAGGTTGAGGTCAACGGGGAGCTCGCACCAGGCGTCAGCAGTAAGGATGTTGTCCTTTACGTGATCGGACAAATTGGTACAGCAGGTGGCACAGGGCACGTTATTGAGTTCTGTGGATCGGCCGTCCGAAGCTTGAGTATGGAGGCCAGAATGAGCATGTGCAACATGAGCATTGAGGGTGGTGCAAGAGCTGGCATGGTTGCGCCTGACGACATCACGTTCGAATACATCAAAGGCAAGCCATTGGCACCCAAGCCAGACTCCGCCGAGTGGCAGAAGGCCGTCAAGCACTGGTCTGCTCTGAAGAGTGACCCAGACGCGAAGTGGGATGCCGAAATCATAATTGACGCAAAGGATATTGCACCGACTGTCTCCTGGGGTACCTCGCCTCAAGATGTCGTGCCCATTACTGCGGTGGTCCCAGGACCAGACGACTTCCAGGACGAGCACAAGAAGAACGCCTGCAAGCGTGCGTTGCAATACATGGGATTGGAACCTGGCACCAAGATGACCGACATCGCTATCGACAAGGTCTTCATTGGCTCATGCACGAACTCGCGCATCGAAGATCTGCGCATTGCAGCACACATTGTCAAGGGCAAGAAGATTGCCCCGAATCTCAAGCGAGCCATGATTGTTCCTGGATCTGGCCTTGTGAAGCAACGCGCCGAGCAGGAAGGCCTCGACCGAATCTTCGAGGATGCAGGCTTTGAATGGAGAGAAGCAGGATGCTCGATGTGCTTGGGCATGAACCCCGACATCCTGTCACCAGGCGAACGATGCGCAAGCACCAGCAACCGCAACTTCGAGGGCAGGCAAGGTGCAGGCGGCAGGACGCACTTGATGTCGCCTGCTATGGCTGCCGCTGCAGCCCTGGCTGGCAAGCTCGCCGATGTGAGACACCTCGACGGCTACGAGCAGGCTCTGCCAAGCGCGAAGTCTGCAGTCAAGGAAGTCCACCCCCACGTTGAGGACCCAGAGTCCGACGTCGACCTCGACAAGATCCTCGATGTTCCCCAATCTGACAACAACCCACAATCGAAGGCGCCATCTGGAGCTTCTGCTGGCATGCCAAAGTTCACGCAGCTGAAGGGCATTGCTGCGCCATTAGATCGTAACAACGTCGATACCGATGCCATCATTCCCAAGCAGTTCCTAAAGACCATCAAGCGTGCTGGTCTATCGAAGGGCCTCTTCTATGCCTGGCGGTTCAACGAGGATGGCTCGAAGAAGCCAGACTTTGTACTCAACCAAGAGCCATACACCAACTCGAAGATCTTGGTCGTCAGTGGACCAAACTTTGGATGTGGTTCGTCCCGAGAGCACGCACCATGGGCTCTGCTTGACTTTGGCATCAAGTGCATCATCGCCAGCTCGTTTGGTGATATCTTTTACAATAACACCTTGAAGAACGGCATGTTGCCATTGAAGATTGAGGACGAGAAGGTTCTCAACAAGGCTTTCGAGGAGGCGCAGGCTGGTCGCGAGCTTGAGGTGGACCTTGAAGCCAACGAGCTCAAAGACGCCTCTGGCAACGTCATTGGCACTTTCACTGTTGATGAGTTCAGAAGGCACTGCTTGATCAATGGTCTCGACGACATTGGCCTGACAATGCAAGACGACGACAAGATCACGAAATTCGAGAAGAGGCGGACTGAAGAAACTCCATGGTTGGACGGGTCTGGCTACCTGTCGAAGCACCGGACTGGTGCTGTCAAGGTCGAGGCAGCACCTGTGCCGAAGACGAACCGTGGTGAGGAGAAGTCGGAACCGCTTGAGTGGTAGAGCTGGACATACATGTAGCTCCCGCTTGCGGTCAAAATGTAACTACCGATGGTATGTAATGATGTCTACGAAGCCACATTCTCACTCGAGCGCGACAGCCTCATAGCCCGCCAGTGTTCTCCTTGACTTCCTTCGAGAAGATGTACTGTCTGCACCACCTTTCGCATTTCCATGAAGCATGTGGCTGATAACGCAACGCTTGCTAGTACAGCGCCCATGACGAAATTCCTCCGGCGCCCTCCAATACGTCCAAAGCACACCCAGGTACGCGATACTGCAAAGCTATTGCGCCACTTCCCGCCACTTCGTTTGCATTGATTTCAACTTGCTGCAGTTCTACCTCGCGAGTACGGAACGTGCGAGTGAGAAGAACATTACGGACGCTGACTGCAACTGCGCCTCCCAGACTCTGACAGAACGTTTGTAGTGAGGTCAGAGCAGGTATATCCTTCGCATCGAGCACGACCTGCGTTGCGAATACCCCTTGATTCAGACTGGCACCCGGAACGATGCTCCCTAGGATCTGCAGTCCTGCCCATATGGCTGTGGCGGTGCTCTCGCTCAGAGTCGTGAACAGACCAGCACCGATCAGGGTCGACGAACTGTCTGCGATAGCCGGGGGGGGGGGGGTGGAAGTACCCGATATTAGTCACCAGAGCGCCCGCGACGATTGAGAATATGCTGCAGGTAACAACCGGCGGCAGCATGTCCACTGCCGACCCAATGACGCTGGCGCCTTTTATCGCCTGGACGTACAGCACCAGGAAGTAGATGTATGTGACCAGTGTCCAAGACATGGCGATGTTGGCGATCCCGGCGGCCAGGACGGTCCTCTGCTGCAACAAATCAGGCGCAATCGAGGCTCGCTCACCTCCGACGACCTGCCAGGCCGCGAAGAGGCTCATGGCCACAGCAGAGCCTACAAGAAGTCCAATGACCAAATCACTCTCCCAACGCACTCCACCAGCCACTCTCTCAAGAGCGTAGAGGATATTCTCGGCCGCTGCAAACAGCAGCAGAGCACCGAACAGATCCAGCGAGACAATCCTCTCCCCCGCCGAATCACTTCTCGCTCGCACATGTCCCTCCCTCCTCTTCGGCGCCCCAAAGAAGACGACCATAACTCCCACTACCGGCACCCCGACCAGCAACTTCATCCAAAAGCAGCACCTCCACCCCATCCTCTCCGTCTAACGCCGCCCTATCAGCGGCGCCACAATCGCTCCAACACTATACATCGCACTATGCGGATGTTCTGAGCTATGGTGAAGTACATTCCCTGCGAGAGACAAATTGGGCCATGGCTCGGAGCGGGAAATTCATCACCCAACTAGCGGATGGTGTCGTGCAGTCTAAGCTAGACGGGGGTCATCAAGAGACTGATATCAAGGACATCATCAGCCTCGTCGTCAAGCACAATGAAGCCAAGACCTCGTCACCAGAAGATCTTCTCTCCTTCATCGACATTCGGATTCCGAATGCTTACCAAACATTCCTTGAAGGACCTCGCGGCTGCATTGGCAGGAAGATTGCGGAGACGGAGATGGAAGTGTTGATTTGTTGTTTGACTACGAAGTTCAGATTTAGTCGAGATCACACGTAGCCGGCTCAGGAGCAGAGGAAAGTGTGGCGGATCGTGAGGAATGCGAAGGATGAATTCGGGTCTTGGTGGCTGATGCGCGAGATGAGGAGTATTATGTGTGTAGAAATCGAATACCATGGTACATGTCGACACAACCCAATGCATACAAATCGTAATGTGTATACACTATGCCGCATGGAAGCTACGACTTCTGAGGATCATGTCCTACAGACCATATTAGGCACACCATTCACACAAAGCTCACAACGTCACAATACAACTCACCCCAATTCTTCAAACTCTTCGCACTCTTGCTATCAGGATTCTGCTTCGCCTTCTCCTCCTGTGCAAGGTGACGCTTGCAGTAGGAGACGACTTTACGCATATGCTGCAAGTCCTCGTCATCGTACTTGCTTGAGTCCTTGCTTGGGTTCTTTTCCAAGATCTTGATGATTTTGCGTCCGCTATGGAATTGATCAGTAAAGCACTTCAAACTTCGACGTTCGTTGGAGAAATACCTTTCGTGGCCAATCGTCTCTCCAGAGCCGTCGTCCTTGCTCCAGCCTGCTCCGGCGGACTCGTCCTTTCCAAGCCATTCTTTCAACTCATCTGCGGACATGTTGACGAGTTCGTTCCACTCTCTGAACGCAAAGGTCAGTCGTCGTTCCGAGGTTGTAAGATATGTTCGTGGCTCACTCGATCACAGTATCATTGTCCTTGACCATTTTGACGGATGTTCGATGGAAACGAGCTGCGGGCTGTGAAGTGATTACCTGAGCTGTGATGAGAGGTCGATAGAATTGATGGACTATTCTTCGATGCGCCACTGGTGGGAGAAGACGATACATGTGGTACTTGTGCTCGAGCAAGTCGATCGTACCTGCATTGTGATCGAACACATGTGTATCAATGATGTATGGTGACGTCAACAGAAATCGCGTCGCGTTGTTTGACCCTTTGTTGAGCCTCAAGTCACGTTGGCTCGAACATCATGTCTTGGACGACAGTGCTGTGTAGCCTGAGTATGTCGGAGTAGTCCATAGCAATTCACCGACAAGTGGCTTCATCACGCCCCTGTCGCCACCATGTCCAGGCCGGCAGCACTTGTATGCCTCACAACACGCCAGCTGCCTTCTTCAGTCCTGTGAACCTCGAGAATACCGACGCCTTCCCCCGTGATAGCACGTGGCGCACCTGTATTCTCTCCATGCATGAACACTTCTGCAGAACCAGTAAGCTCCAGCACAGAAGTGGTCATGCTCACCATTCTGAGGGTCCATTCTGGGAAGATGGCGACCAGCTGCTTGAGCATTTCCATGCATTCTGCTAAGCTCAAACCCTTCGGCGCGTCGACGTACTCTGCCTCGCTGCGAAAACTTGGTGCCATGAAGTCCCACGCCGGAGAGTCTATGACGAGATCGCGGCTGTTGAGAGCATATTCGAAGCGGCGGCAATCTGCGCGAGCAGGTCTGTCAACGAAGACTGCGCCACCGCAGTATCGTTTCACAGTTGTTGCTCGGCGCTCTGATCAGATGGACGGTACGTGAGAATGGCTTCATGACAAAACACCGGAGTCCATCCGCTGGGGAATTGCTGGCGCTTCCCCAAATCTATCTTTTGGGAACGAGCTCGGGTCTGGCAGGCGCCTGCAGTAATACTTCTCTGAGTGCAAATGTCACGATGGGCTGGTGACGAGCCATGTGTCGCTCTCGATATTCTACGATCAGATGAGTGCTCAAATAGCGCTGCTGATAAGGAAAGAATGGGGAGCGTGCACCTGGCATGGTGCCCCGCGCCACAACCTTGAACGTGATTATGCGGCTTTATGCTTTATTAGCGAGTCGCCAGCACACACGTTGTGTTTGTTTCCAAGGATCTGGCGTGCTGCAGCTGGTGGGCGCAGTGCGATGCATACGACGTGAGCATACGGTGACGTCGCAGCCGCAACAATGTGGAAATGTTGGAACAAGCGCAGACAAGATGCAGAAGTAGATGATGTCCATGTCAGGAAGGAACAATTCCGAGTGGGCGGACCCCTGTTTGTTCCTGCTCCCTCTGTCTTCGGCGACGAGCTAGTTCACGTTCACTTCAAGGGGCATCTATTGTACCCACCTCACGCTCTTTTTTGCCCTACGTCTGCGGGACAATGCATTCTTTACAGACTGCCGTCGGCTTCTTTCCTTTCTCCTAATGCCGTTTCCAATTGCTGAGCAATAGTCCATTGGCGGCATTCACTGCGTCCAAACCCTGGCGACGACGCGAACTCTCCCACGCGCCGACCCTCGAGCCCGCATCTTACACGTTACATCCTCGCGCCAGGCGACCACACGGCCTTCCTTCCTGCTTCTGCACGCGGATACAGCATCGATAGCCGCCTATTCGCTGGATCGTGCGTGTCAGGCCTACGTGCATACTCCATCAGGCCACCAGGGTCCATAATTACACCAGAACACGAAACAGCCTGCACGCCGACGAGGTGTAGTCACAAGCAAAGATGCCGCTCTTCTCTCGGTTTAAGAACAAGGGAGCACAGCCGGCATCCAAGGGCAAGAACCTCGGGGACACTGCCAATGGCAGCCTGGAGGCACCGCGACCTCGAGGCTACCAGTCGCGATGGGAGAGCACCGTCATTGTGCCTGAGGAGGTCCAGGAGCTGGTGCATGTATGCACCGCCGAGATGAAGTCGCGAGGTATGCTGAGGTCAACACGTGAGAGTATGATCTCAAGCTAACGTCCGCGCAGCGGAGGCACTCGATGCGCCATTCTTTCTTTTGCCATTTCGACCAGACTCAGACCCGGCAGGCGGACGCACCTTTATTCACAATTACTACAAATCGAACGCCGAGCGATCCTCACAATACAAGGGCGAGTCGTTGAAGCAGGAACTCCGTCTTACAGACTCCGTTGTTCTGTGCAGCATCATGAAGTGGTGCTGGAGCAGAATGCCGGGAGGTGTTGTCTCATGGCCGGTATATGAGAGCTTCCGATTGGGTGAAAAGGAGGCAAACTTGGCACGTAACGCATTCGATACATTCATCCCGATGGTAGTGGACTCTGAGGCTCGAAGAAGCATTATCTTCGACTTTTACGATCTGCTGTCCGCGATCGCCGCTCATGGCAAGAACAACGGCTTGACTGGACGCAAAGTGTCGAGACTGGCCGGCTGGTGGGCATTCGAGCATACAGACAACGGCAAAGGTTTCGAAGGAGGGTACAAGTCGTGGACTGCGGCCGCAGATGCATCTGGTCATCTATTCTTCGCATACCTTAGATCTTTGTCACCAGACACCGATCCGTCACTCAACGTCATTGAGCGGATACCACGCTCATTGCAAGCGCTGGTTGCTTCCACGGAATACCCCCCCGAAAAGCCTACTCTGCTTCAGCGATCAACTCCGCGAGTGGTCATGTTGGTGGACACGGTTTCGCCAACTCCCTTTGCGTTGCTGCGCAGAGCCAAGAACTTTGAGTATCGCGACCGAGATCGTGTTCTGAGCGAGTTCGCCGAATTCGAAGATCCTATCGATGCTCTAACAGAAGAGAATAAACGCGTTCTGTACGCTGTAGCCACTGCAAATCAGCAAACTGTTGCACGCTCGCGACAAGGACTGGCAAAGTCAGAAGAGTCTTGGTCTGCTTTTCAGAACCTTGGCTTTGCAGATCTGGACGAGCAGGCTCTCTCTCAAAAATCACCAACTAGCGTCAATGGCTCTACGAACACTGTTGGGCATGGCCTCAGGGAACAGCCGCTTTCACGTTCAGGAGCCCTCGGCCGACCAACGACACCGTCCTGGGCCGACTTTCTGTCGTCCGGTTTTGCTGATGATGGCTCGGCGAAGTCGCCCACGTTATTGTACCCGCCAGCTCAGGTACTGCCACTTCTTGGCAGCCGTTCATCCTCCCCAATTCTGCGAAATGAGGAGAATCTGGCTCCTGGTGAGCTTGCTGCCATCACGAACGTTGAGCTTGATGATGCTTTCTGGTGGGTGTGGATGACAAGTCTTGCTGGCGAGGAGCCAAATGAGCGCAAAGCTGTGTTCGGCAGATGTGCGCTCGTCGAGACTACGATTATGGGCAACCGCTGGCTCATTATGGAGGAACAACTTAAGGGCGCTTCTCCAGATCCAGCCATCGAGGCCTACATCGCACCGAAGAAGAGCTTCCTCTCTACGTTGACAAAACGCAGTAGATTTGGTCGAAAGGAAAAGGAGATCAAGCAGACTACTCAACAGGTACCACAGAGCGTGCTGCCCGCAACATCAAGCAAGACAAACATATCCACGGATCAGCACGCCAAGATCAAGGCTGCTGCCAGAGCTATGAATCAGAAGCTGGACACTGCCGAAAATGAGAACACTCGCCGTGGCAGAAACGACGATGCCAGTGCCTCCAAGACCAACAGCATGCTCACGCTTGGACTGCAGAGCGAAGCTGGACCAGCAATGCAATGGGCAAAGTCATACGACAAGAACGCCATCCGGCAACAGTACCTTGGTGATATATTTGCAGGAAAGGGAATGTCGAGAGAGGATCTAGCTGCCAACAAAGCCTCATCTGTCAACCTTGCTGCTGCTCATGCCAATGCGTTGCCCGCTGCGTCGCCAGCTGACCCAGCTGCATCGGCGTACAAGCCCGCACAGCGGGATTTGCCCGTGGTTTCAGCAGACGAATCTCCTGCTGTGGGTGCGCCTTCACCCCTGGCGAATAAGTCCGCAGAACCACAGCTGGATACTGAGGCGACGTACCTGCATCAGGCAGAAGAAACTGCATCGCCGGCCGTTCCAAGTACTGCCTCTTCCGCGCCAGCAGAGCCGCTGGCCGACACACCACAGGCAGCTCCAGCCGTGCCAGAACCACAGGCTGTTCCGGCGACGAAGCCGGTTCCTTTTGACGACTCTACTGCCTTCGATAAAGAGATCGGAGTTGATTCCTCATCCCCAATGTCGACCCCGAAAGTTGGCAGGAAGCCTGTGCCTCGTCAAGACGATCACCCTGCCTTCCGTCCTCAGACATGGGAAGAATCCAAGCCGGAGCCACCGGCGCCGACACCGGGCAACCCTGCTGCTCTTGCTGCGCGCAAAGCTATGCTGGAGAAAGCTGCTGCTGGTCCAGATCCCAACAAGCTTAAGAAGCCGGTTCCTGCCGGCGGTGCTTTCAAGAAGATGTTCGGCAAGAAGAAGGATGGCCCAGCGCGAGACGCTTCCCTTGACCTCCAAAGACCTGGCAGCAACGGACTAGCGCCACCAGCCGAGTCTGGCATTGGCCGCCGCCTCTCGCTCATGCGCAAGAAACACAGCAACACCACGGTCCCGCGCTTGGCTGCAGCAGCGGCTGCGCAACACGCAGCTGGTGCCCAAGAGCCTTCAATGCCAGCATCTCAACCATATCGCGATCATTCGCCTGCTCCAGTTTCTCGTGATAGCATCAACGAGCACCGAGCTGCAGAGCACGAATTCTCGCGATTTGATCAAGGTCCCCTTGACGACTTGCCTGCTGAGGAGCCGAGATACTCCGAGGAAGTATCTCCCGCTGCGGTCTCTGGAACTGAGCATGTGCACGAAGAACCAAAGTTCAATACGCTCGCCGCGAGTCGATTGCACCCTCAGGCTGGCGCAGGTGCCGCTGAGCCGCTGCCTTTCGATGCACCAGTCTCTGACAACGAGTCCGAGGCCAGCTTGAACGATCCGCACGACCCTGCGATCGCGCAAGACCGATGGGCGACCATTCGTGAGAATGCACAGAAGCGCGCAGAACGGTACAAGCAGGAGCGTGCCAGCGAGGACCACAGCACCAGGCCAAGTCAGAGTGTCCGATCTCAGACCGACGATGGCGAGACCAGCGGTGAAGAGAGTAAGTCCAATCGGCATCCTGCATTCATGATACAACTGACCACAATGTCACAGCTATCGAGTCTCGTGTCGCCCGAATTAAGGCTCGCGTTGCCGAACTCACCGGCAACATGGACGGAGCCGCCGCCCGCCACTAATCAACACAATCCGCGATACCCCTTCCTTCAATGCGCATATGATATCCATCTCCCACTACTAATGCCATCGCACATGATACATCCTTCGAGCGTTCAGCGAAGAAAGTTCAGGAAGCGCGTGTTGGCACGGCGAGAAGAACGTTCTGCTTTTATCATGATACCATCTCCTTCCTCCATGCTTGCGAGTCTGCTGCGAATTCGATTGATCTTGGCCGCAGAATTTGATACCAACTAGAAGCATGTTCTATGGGGCAGAGTGCGAACAAAGTGTGTAGTTCAGCTGATAATGCTATTCTGTGTCGATATTGCTTATTGAGACCTCTCTTTAGTCATGTCTTTGCTAACTGTGTACATGCATAAAGTTAAAGCAGCCCGACGTGGCAAAGGATTCCACGCAGCTACTCATCAGCAATATGGGTGCTTCGGCATGACTCCAGGCTTCACCCAATAAATAATACGTCATCTCTTGGGCCCAGGCATAACGAACATGAAGCCGGCGCAGTTCATACCAAACGGCACGGAATGGCTCCAATCATGGTAAGCACCGGACTAAACTACACCGACGAAACCGAGGAAGACTGGATCGTGCTCTCGCCCGAGGACGCCCCATATCAAGGGATCAACACACCGATCAAGAACGTCTACCTCGAATTCCAATTGCGGACTATGTTCGGCACCTTCTCCTACACCGAGCGATCTATCGACAAAGCAGGCTAAACAAGACTGATGGAAGGAGAGCATAGCGAATCCATTGACTCCCAGTCCCAGTCGCCTATCTTCCAACTCCCCACAGAACCTCGCCTTAACATCTACGAGAAAATCTTCCGCATCCCTGCACAAACAGCCCCTTTGGCTCCGTGCCACTCATCCACCGCCCAGCTCGTGACCGCACACCCGGTAGCCTAACCGTCCTTCTGACCTGTCGGAAATTCCTCACAGAACCGGATACGACTTCTGCCCCCTCAAACGCCTCTCAATTGAGACCCCGCGAAACCTCTTGGCATCTTTAGGTCCGAAGCGTCGCGCCGCTGTCACGGCTTTGAAGCTCAAAGCCAGCGCGGATGCGACATATCCCGCCTTGATGGAGTTGCGGGGGTTGGAGGGTTTGAAGACTCTGCATCTTGAGAGGAAGGCGAGTGTGAGATTGCAGAGTGTTAGTGCTTGGGTGGTCATGAAGAGGCAAATTATTGCCGCGTCAAAGAGGACGAAGGGGTTGGTGGAGGTAAAGATTCTGACGCCAAAGACGAGGCGCATGGAGAGGGATTATGGTGAGGAGGGTGGAAGAACTTGATCGCAGGGTTGAGGGCAGTATTGGGAGAGCGAGGGCGCCGAGGTGCGGTCGTGGTAGGAATAAGGTAAGGTGAATGATGATGTGTGGTTTCGGATCTCGGCTTGATGTGCTGCGAGACTTGGGTGGGAACGACGTCTAGTAGCATCGCTTGAACAACATCATACTTTTGCCCCGTCCCTGGTCTCATAGGAGCCCCAGCTGACATGCATACTGACCGAGCGAATGGGCCGTTCGCAGCTGGAATCGCTTGTGTCCGACTCTGCAGCCAAGGCTGAGCTCATGTGGTCAGGACATGGAGCGAACGACGGGCGCGCTGCCGATTTCCGAACCGCATGTCGTGGGTGATTTGGAGGACAGGAGCTTCACCGAGAAGTGTTGTCGCAGCACGATCCTGGTTCGGAAAGCCCCTAGGTATCTTCGAAACTCGACTTCACGTCGACAGCTCCTTGCAAGTGACACACCCGGGGCGGTATTCGGAATCAAGCCTCTGTTGTCCAAAGAGCTGGTGAGCCGAGCAGATTCATTACCACGTCGTCCAACGTGTCTGGTGAAAAGCGTTGCGAGATTCCCAAGGAAGATTCCTGCCAATCTCAAGGACTTCGGTCTATGTCGTGCGTCTGGACTCCACCAGGTCGCAACTCTTGGCTGTTCGCAACGATCAACAGTAACGCTGTGACGGATTTTATTCGTTGCTTGACTTCACGTTGCCGCCATAATGCCTTTTATATGCTTTCTACCTGCATGGAAGGACCCGAAAAGTCAAAGAGGGAGAGAATCACACGCTGCTAGCGATTGCGTCTATATCGGTTCCATAGGTCGCAGTGTTCAATGAGGAGTAGTGTCTAAGCATGTCGGATCGTGCCAGCAATTTCAGCGCAGCGTAGGTCGCTACGCGATATGCCGTTCATGGCAAGGGTAACGAGCATAGGGAACCAAATAGGCCAACTGGCTGACCTTTCTCTTGTAATCCAAGCATGGAGTCGGAAGAACTGCACGGTAGTCCGCGTGGACAACTTTTCGAGGACGTCTATTGCATCGTGTCCGACCGTTAGCAAGAGAGCTGCTGCTCATGCGAGGTCCGGTGCCGGCAAAACAGCCAATACTCTGCGTCCAATCCAACACCGCAGCCTGTACTGCGCGGGGATGATGGTCCTTCGTATATCATAAGGTCAACGCCGGACTCGTCAAAATGGGTCACCCGCTGAGATGCGTGACGTTAGTCATCAATCGAGTCGAAGGAGCAGTGATGCATCGTTATGCATTAGCATTAGGTTACGGTACATAGAGAGCAACGACTGGTCTGTGAACGCCACTTCTCTCTGGGAGTTTTATCAATGACATCCATCGTGACATCACCAAGCACGACTTCCACAACCACGCTAAGAACTGAGGACGGACTCGATGCTGATAGAGAAAAGACACAAGATGTTTCAACGAATGAGCAAGACTGATTTGACTTTTATATGCTAAATTTCGGCTTCACAGAACTTCGACACCCGAGCCTGTATTGGCGCACTTCCGATGGGGTCTTGAAAAAACAGCATTAGAGATCTCGACACAGCCTAAGTAGCATTGACTATATCCAGCCAGAGTACTACAGCAGCATGCAAGATGGCAGCCAGAAGACGAGCACAATCCTGCCGAACAAGAATCACAATACCCAAGTGCTACACCACCAACGCAACCACGCCCAAGAATGTCCGGACACCACGAATACCTCTTCCATCTCACCATCTGCCTAACCCAACCATCCCAATCCCTCACGACCCATCCTCATCATGTCCAAGTTTTCCAGCCTTACAGATCCTGGGCGAATGGGTGGGTACCTATCAGCCTACAGCATGACGCAAGGAACTTTTATCGTCCCACCAGGACGCATCGGAGAAATGTACGGCCACGAGCGTATCTCCATATGGGCTGGATCTCGTTCGCGAATTGCTCTTTCTTTCGCGGCTCCAGCTACCTCGACGGCGCGATTCTTCTTAGCACGTTTCGAGGACTTCAAGGTATAGGACCTGCGCCATTGGTGCCGGATTGGCTTGCGCTACTTGGAAAGACGTTTCCAGTCGGACTGAAGTGCGGGATTGCTATCGCGATCTTCGGCGGGTCTGGCCCTGTGGGATTGACGGTTGGAAACACCTTCACTGCGCTTCTGGCAGAGGTGGCGTGGTGGCTTTGGTGCTTTTGCTTCGTGGCAGTTGCATGCGCCTTTGTTGCTGGACTGACGTACGTTGTGGTACTGACGGACGGTGAGCGGCGACAGAGAACGGAGCAGTTCAATATGTTTGGAGCCGCGACTTGAGTTGGCGCATTGCTTCTGATCGAATTTGCACTGGACCAAGCGCCGGTGGTGGGATGGCATCATGCGTACTGCCCGGTCCTGATGTCTCGTGGGTTCATACTCATGGCTATATTCGTGTACGTGGAGCTCAAAGTCGCCGAAAAGCCGATCGTACTGTTGCGAGAACTACACGGAGACGGAGCTTTGACACTAGCTTGCATCGCGACCGGCTGGGCTATTCACGGTATCTGGCTGTACCATCTCTTTATGCTCATTGAGAGTATACGGGACCAGCCTGCACTTATCGCAGCAGCGGAGCGTGCCCCAGTGTCGCCCATCGGCTTCTCTGCAGCCGTCGCGGTGCCATTCATCTTGAAGAAGATCAGAGTGCCCTGTGCGAGTGAAACTGCTTTTTGTAATACGCAATCTTGCTAATGGTCTATGAGTAGCTGTTGGGCGCTGCCGTGGTCGCTGTCACAGTCGGCACAGTATTGATGGTGAACGCACCAGCTGATCAGACCTACTGGCTTAACACATTCTTCTCCACCACCATCATGCCATTTGCGATGAACTGGAGCTTTCCGTCCGGGACAATGCTGATTTCAAATGCTGTCTCAAAGCAGCACCAAGGCATCGCCGCTTCGTTGATCACCACAGTAGTAGGTATGTCTCATAGCTCTGGAAGTCTGGTTGCTGACGTATCGCAGACGGACAATTACTCAACTCCACTGGAATTGGTTTGGCAGGTTCGACCAATCGATATCAGAGTCACGTAGATGGTGTTGACGGCGGCCACAAAGATGCGTGGTATTTCGGCACCGCTCTGGCCTGTCTCGGCTTCGTGATTTGCTTGTACTTCATCTGGCAGACCAGAACGAAGCAGCCGCCAGTGTAGCTTTCGTTGGTATCTCAGATGTTGGCGAATCGAGATCGACGACGAGAATACGCCGCATTGACGAATGTGATGCTATGCCGTTGTGATTCATGAATCCTCTACGATAGTGTCAATAAAGTTGGGCATGCCTTTGATCGCTCGCAGCGTCTTTGCTGCGCTGTCTGCCGCAGCGTGTCCCGACCGCAAGCGCTTGCTGACCTCCTCTGTTGTTGCTGCACCGGCACGTGCTGCGGCCTCCGCCCAATCTCTACCGCGAGGTGCTCCACGTCTCGAATCTGGTTGCACCAAATGACTCTCGTCCTTTAAGCGCGAGAAGAGTGCCGAGTTCTGCTTTTCCGCTGCTGCGAGCTGTCGTCGTGTGTAAGCAGTCTGCTGTAGAAGCTGCTGCTCTTTCTGCTTTGCCGAGGTCAAGCTTGCAATGAATGGGATCAGTATTGTTGATGTTGTGGATCGACTCTCTGGTAAGCCACTGTCTGATCCACGGCGCGTGAAGTCCGGTGGCGACGAAGATGGTGAGACATTTGAGGGCGGATGGGCAACGACATCCAGCAAACGCTGCCTCGCTCTGAGATACAGCTCGTAGAGGCTCTCGATCTCTTCCAGGTCGTGATCACTGTCGCCGTTCTGTCCGCTCTTCGTGATTGGCGCATCCGAAGTATCTTTCGCGCTTCCAACATCACTGATCAGAGCAAGCTGCTGCTCCATCCACGCGGTAAGCTCATTGTGCGCTTTCTGAAGGCCTCGGAGCTCAGCTTGCGGGCCGTGACCATTTCCATTGACACCGTTCAGCTGCTGAGTAGACGCCTTGTGCTGATCTATCTGACTCTTGACGTTGAGAATTGCTTTCTTTAGTTGTGTCAGGTCGTACTCTGCGCTGAAATCTGCTTCGCGGTCTGCAAACCCGGATGTGGAAGGAGGCGCTGGTGGCTCGCCGACCTGACGTCTCGCCACCTTGTCAAGACTTTGGTTCGTGATGTCGTCGCCTTGAGACTCGATCCTCGCCAATGACTTCTCGATGATTTTGAGCCGTCGTCGCTTTTCTTTCTGCCGCATCAAGGGAACATAGCTCTCTGTCAAGGACGCATTGCCCTCATCTACAGATGTGAGCTCGTTAGAATCTCTGTGCACCAGATCTTCCAGCTCTGTTTTCAATGCATCGTATCGTGCTTGCGCTTGCCTGTGCGCCTCAAGTGCTTTCCAGTATGCTTTTCGAACGCCACCCAGCGAGGAAGTGTCCACATCTTCTGGCTTCTGAGGTAGACCGAGACTGATTGGCGAGACTGGAAGGGTTGTTTGAAGACCCTTCCTAATGGCAATGACCTCCTGTCTAGTCCTGATGTACGGACGCAGAGATTCTGCGACTTCTGGGAACGGACATCCTTCACGGATATGCTTGTCGTTGGTCATCTTTCGCGACTGTTCATACTGTCATCTGCATGCCAGAATCTGCTCCTACGACGGGTGGTCCCGATCGTGGTATTCTATCAGTTCGTGGGTAGACGAAAGTGTCGAGGTTGCATTTGTCGTGCCGGAACTGTATCCGGCACGTCGTGATTGGCCACATATCCCTGCGCATGTCTCCGCTTTTCCAACCCGATCTGACACCAACCTGAATCCCTGTTTCTATCACGATTTATTGCCCATCAGGCAACTGTGGACGCAACAAGACGAACACGAAACCACGAGCAGATCACAAAGCATCAAGCCTAGGTTCCCGCCTCACGTGTTCATCTCGCGACCAAAGAAATTCACGACAACCAGGAAAGGGGCGAATGAGCTGCACCCATGGTCCAAGAAAGCAGTTTTCTCGTTGCTACTCATCATTCACGGTCTCGCCGCTCTATCGTAAGTGATACATATCTTCATCCTGCATGGCTAGTATGCTGCGTTATATCCCATCTGCCTTTAGACACCGAAGATTTTCAACAACTGTGGGTAATTTGGAGTGCCAAGACCCGTAACTGGATCCCAACCTTTTCCAACTGGAAATCCAGATCCACCAGCATTGTTTGGTCGTCCACAGATCATACCATTGTTGTTGTTGCTACCGACGGTGATGTCGTGGAAGGCAGATGGGTTCTTGTACAGAGTTGGGTTGACGAAGCCAACAGGTCCCTTGCCAGCCTTGAGACGCTCATCGTTGACACGGGTCAACAGTGCAGCAAAGACTGGTGCAGAAGCACTAGTCCCTCCAATGAGAGTTGGTGCACCCTTGTTGAAGATGACAATGTTATCGCCAACAGCTGAGACATCTGGGTAGCCACGACCGCCCTTGTGGTAGAGACCGTTGCCCTTGGCGTTGGGGTCAGTGTACGAGGGGATTGTTTGTGCGTTGTTGGCGAGGTAGCCAGAGACAGCGGCAGCTTGGTAGTCTGGGACTGGGTAGATGTTGCTGAAGCCACCACCGGACCCGAAGCGGGTGACGGCAGTCTCTTGGTCCTTCCTTGGGTCGCCGGTTAGAAGAGTAGCTCCTACGGTCGTAATGTAAGGACAAGTCGCTGGGAAGTCTGGGTTATAGTACTTCTGGTCGAGGCAGCCGTTGTCTGGTGGATTTGCTGTGGTGTCGCCACGTCCGATGACACCTGAGTCTCCGGATGCAACGACGACCGAAACACCCTGCATACCGAGCTTCATGATTTCATTGCACTGGCGTTGCTGGTAAGAGGCCGGCAGGTCGGGCTCTTGGCCACCGTAAGAGATGGAAATGACGTTGGTAGGCTTGTAGACACCGCATTGGAGCTGACCCTTGTAGCCACCAGCAGCTGGGTCAGGGTAAGGAGGGTCAAGACTCTGTTCACTTGAAGCTGAAAGACCGGGCGGGCAGTAAGAGCCATCTAGCGCGTCGAAGAAGTTGTTCAAAAAGCCAGCATAGGTGTAATTGGCCTCGTAGACTGGGTCGTCAGTCTGGAAGAGGATAGACTTCTGTGGATAGATGATTGGGTAGCTGATCTCGAAGTCGAGATCACTCTCAGCTCCAGCATTAGCGACGCTCGCAGGAGCCATGGCGCCATCAATGCCCTTCAGCTGTGGTCCAGTGCCTTGTGGAATGCGTGGCTGCAGCGTGGCGAAGAACAAGTTCAGGTCTTCCTGGGCGTAGTAGTCGCCGAGATCCTCGAAAATACCTAATTCGTTGCCTGGCTGGGCTGTTGTTGCCTTGGTGAAGTTGTACATGGCCTCGATACAGCCGGGCACAATGGCGATGTCGCAAAGTTGCGGTAGTGCCTTCGTGAGCACGTCCGTGAGGGAGAGCGGCAGGGGTAAAGTAAGTGGTGGCTGAGTGCCGCGTCCCTTGCCCCATCCGAATGATCGCTTCTCGATATCCATCGGCTCTGGCTTGGAGGTCCTGGTGGCATACAGCTTGATACCTGGGGTGATGTAATCCACGTGCTCCTTGACATCTTCGTGAACGTGGTATCTGCATAAGATCAGTCGATGCTAATGACAAGCTGTTCGTTGTACTCACTCGTCACAACCGATAGTGTGCTTGCCAGATGGTGCGTGCTCGAAGAAGTGGTACTTGGTCTGGAGGAGCGATTCTGCCTCCTCTGCGGTCATGTCCAGCTGGATCCATTGCTTGTTGACTGACTGCGAGATGCGGTCGGCCTCAACACCAGCCTTGTGAAGCCAAGATCGGACGGCGTCAACTGAGTGCTTGGCTGGGGCGAAGATGTCGTTGATCTCCTCGGCGGTGTAGTGCTTGCCATAGAGTGGGGAGTCCGGGTCAGACCTGGGTTACTGATCAGCATCGTTCGTTACCACTGCGCTTGCATGTCCACTTACACCTCCATGAGGTAGTCATGGCCCTTGTGCAGGTTCTGCTGGGTCAGACCAATTCTCATCGGTAGCTTGACATCGCTGTGAACACGATCGCGCTTAACCCAGTTCTCTGACTCGGCTCTGCGTTCGTGAAGTACATGTCGCTGAACATTCGTGGGAGCAGCGACTGCAACAGTGGCCACGGCCGCTACAGCGGCGAAGGAAGTAAAACGCATCTTTGGCTGAAGCAATGAAGCAGCACCTACCGAGCATCAAGACCCACACAATCACTCACAGTATATATGCTCTCCTTGGACGCTAGCTTCTCCGCAGCGCTGCTCTTGCGTGCAGCAGCCACGATTTTGCAATAGCGCACGATCATGTCGATAACGAGCAGGTCATGAGCTTGTGTCTTGTATTGGCTTTCGCGAAGCTTGAGCTGAGCATCAATACTGGGCAGTGATCAGCATTGACACAGGTCTGCTGGCTGCAGGTAGGAAGTCAGATAAAGCAATTGGTGGTCACATTCCAGCCACTGTGCTTGGTTTGAAAGAGGTCGGTCGTGTATGCTCAGTCCACTTCCGAGACGCTTGCCTGATAAGGAAGGACAGATATTCAAGTACTTGTCTTCGCCCTCGTCATTGGCTTGAGTTCAAGCTTGAATGTAGGTTGCAGCGCAGGCGTCCGGTGGAGTCGAAGATCGCCACCAGAAGTGGGCTGTTGAAAGCCGAGGTGAGCAGCTGTCTTTCATCATGGCCGGTCCGCCGCGTAGCAATATATTGGAAGTCCGAGATACATTATCGCCACACAAGGCGCCTCGTGGCTGCAAGATCTAACATGCTTATCATTTCCCACATATTGCACACGCTCAAGGGCCGCTAGTATGAATATGATGGCCCGCGCAAAGGTAGCTTCGAGCGCTTCGGAGTGGTACTCATACTTCGTGCCCACCAAGTGCTGTCACGGATCGGGCCCGGGCTAAGAGGTGCGTTCGCATCAAGCTGTTGATGGCAGAGTTGCTTCTCAAGTACCGCAGATGGAGATGTACCTGAACGTGGGCTCCACACCTCGGAGTGACTGCTTGTGATGGACGGCTCGTAGCTGCGATGGGTAGCACAGTACCAGGCGTATACGACGAGTCCCCCCGGGCATCCTTGATGATGCTATTGTGGAAGGGATGTTGTTAAGAAGCTCAATTTCGCGAACCCCAAGAACCGCGGCGACGGCTTGTGTCGAAAGCTTCATTCGGCCAAGGTCTGGGCTGCGACAAGGACATGTGCTTCGACCTCGACCCTCTCTCCTCTTGATCTGCTTAGTCTATCACTTCCCATCTGTTCGCCAGCATGACACAAGGCGCTGATAGGGGCTGTGCAAGCCTGTCCCTTCGAAGACGAACCAGAAGACGCCCGGCGATCCATGGAAGGACCCCAAAGTTCTGCGGCGACACCTTGAGATGTGTCTTGCTGCAGGCAGCATGTCAAGAACGTCTTCTCACACTCTGGACGTCTTTGCTACCGAATTTACTGGCACCGATAGATCAAGTGAGTGTAAAGCGACGAATTGGTAGATAAGCGGCGATGCCTTTGATGGCATGCACGCTGGGCATCTTGCTCGTCCCCTGTCGTATCATGATTTTGATGTATAGGTTAGTGCTACAGTCAGTGAAGAGGGGACCTTCCAAGCGCGCATCATGCCAGCGACGCTACCCTTCTTGCTGTCGAGACATTGCCTGCAAGCCGCAGCGGTATCGACACCGCGCCTCATCAGCGTGCACAGTCTAGCTGCCAGACCTGCGATCGTGCCTTTTGAGATTAACGTCCAACGCCCCTGCTTCTCTCACAAAGCAACTCTCAAAAAACAAGATCGACCACGGCGCCCAGTCTCTAAGGCAATAGTAGCTTTCATCGAACGTGGGGAACCATGGATATCACAGCAACAGCTAAGCGGTCTTCTTGGCGTTTAGATCCGCAGACTCCAGGAGACATATAAGCAAGATCTTCGTGGTTGAGACCAGTAGATGAGCAGTGTAAGGTAGCCAAAACTCTGTCAGTTGGGTTTCTGGGAGGGAGCACTCGGTGTCTGTAAGCTACCAGGCCGATTGACGAAGCATCGCCAAGTTGTAAGACTTGGCTTCAGCGACCACTGGGGGTGATTGTGACATAGTTGCCGTGAATGCAACACGTCTACACAGAAGCTTCAACGTTACAAAGCAGAAGTGCAGGCTGCTAGAGCCATTTACAGACTCGTAGCTCTTATAGTTCTGACGCAGGTTTGTGTAGTAGGGCACTTTCTCAAACGTCAGGCTTGCACTCTATGCTGCGAATATTACGACTCACCTCTTGTCAGGCTTGAGGTTTTCAATACAGGGAAGCAAGTCGACAAGAATGATAGAAAGGCCACAAAGCCGCAGGAAGGTCTACGCGGACTTTTTGTCAGCATCTGTAGCTCTAGCGGTCGACAAAGATTCCCTCGTTGAAAATGGCACATCGTGAGTTCGGGCGTGCCTCAGCGGAGGAGGGCCATGGACCAGACTGGACCATGCATCGTGTATCAATACTTCCCACCACAAACGAATTCGGACATCTTTCTCATGTGCCGTTGCTCTCCCCGACTTCGGATCGCGATGCAGGCCAAGGCTGTAGGCCAGCGTCACAGTCCTGCCTAACGTCATGATGTTATTAGTGATGGAAAGCACCGGTCGTCAGACCAGATCCAGCAAGCTCGCGTGCATTGTACTTGGAGTTGGTCCTGAGAATTCTTCCTGAATGGCGGCTACAGCTTGGTTCCACAGGAACATGAAGTCGGGTCCTGGATACTGTCTTAAGCGCTCGAAAGTCGACTATAAGAGAACTGCAGTCGTTGAAATATCACATAGCAGGGTCGACGAGATCTCGCTTGGATTTCTGTGCAATATCTCGTGAAACTTTGGGAGTCCACGATCGGAAAGCATGGATGGAGCTTGTCAAAGTGTCATGCAATGACATCGGCCTTGTGTGGTCTCAAGATCTGCTCGATGATCTCTCGTTGCGTCTTCCCAGGGTTCATTGCCACGAGTAGACCTTTGCGACGCCGTGGGACGGTGATGTAGATTATGGGATACCCAGGTGAGCTCGAGACAAGACTGTAGAGCTGAGATCGACCATCACCCGATGCTTTGCTTGTGCACTGGCATTGGCGATTTCTTTCTCGGCAGAATCTGCATCCACACCTGGCACATCGATGTTGCAGACGATATTTGCAGGAGCGACTGTATCAGTCGCCATGATATGGTTCTAATGCCTTGAACGGTCTCGGAAGGCTCGAAGCATTGTCATCAAAGTGGCGATTCTTGCTCGCCTGCACGAATCGCATGCCAGGGCCGACCGCCCACGGGCGTAGCACTCGCTAAGATCTCCATGCCGTCGGTCGATGCAACTTGCCGTTGTCGGTGAGTTTTGAAATTGAAGGTTTGCTCAGACAGAAGCGGAAAGTCTTCGCCGCGTCTCCCCACAGCGGAGAGCCCAGTTCTTGTTTCGACACCACATATACAATATCAAGACACCACGTTGATATGTCGTGCAATCGAGCAGCAATGTCTTTGATATGCCCCACGACAACATAACGTGATGTTCTAAAGTCACATTCGGCGACTTGGCGGGATCACCGGCGTTGTAGTCAGCTCAAGGCCCGATGGCCCGCTCTCCTTATCTTTCGGGACGACTTGTCTCAGGCTATTTGAACCACGACCAATGCTACTCAAAAGTGTTCTACGAGATTGCAGCCTCTTACAGACTGCTCTGCTTCTTGTGCCAAGTCGCAAGAAGAGGCCCGCGGCATATTTCGAGACACATCTCGAGGCAGACGAGAAGCACGATGGCCCCATTGCTCACGGCTGTCACGAGCTGCTGACCAATGCGGTGGCCTTGTTGGTTTGGGCAGTATGCCATGTGGAACTGAGTCTAGCGTGGCACTGGCCTCTGGCGTAGACATGGTGAGCATGATGACAATGCAACGACCCTCTCGTAGTCAGCATTCAAGAGTTCTGCCGAGACACACTAGATATGGTGGTCTAGATTGCGAATGCTGTCAAAGCTCGCCATATAAAACAGAGTGCATGGGGGAAACAGGAGAAAAAAGGATATACTCCTCGCTCATCCTCATTGCACACAACAGCCATGGTTCAAGCGATCCAAGCTCTCAACGCGTTCTTGTCCTTCGCTGCGATCGCAAGTGCGTGCCGACACCAATGCAAGTACAAAGACGGCAGCCATTGTTGTGTACGTACCGTGAACTATGTCCATTTCAGCCTCATGACCACTGACCCGCACTCCAGTTAACGCTAGACCCTTACGACAAGCCAGAGAATTGTCCTGTGGAATGAATGAAAGACGACAGCTTCCTCTCCATGACATCACCTCTCAATACCGTGCTGATTTCCATACTTTGTGTAGATCATTCAGGTGCATGCCTTCGGTACGTGTCTGACCTCCAAAGAGGGGAAACAGCTTCCAGCTGGGAAGCTCTAGCACCTCAGCGCCGAGGCCTAGACTCTGCACAACATCACTCTTGTCTTGTCCTCCTCTTGAAGTTGAACCAAGTGGTGTGGTACCAAAGCACAGTGCTTCAACGATTGCAAGGATGAGCTCCAACGAGAAGCGTCACGTTGATGTAGCATGGCTTGCGAAGTATACCTTGTTCGATCGTCAGACACGAGCGAGATTGCTGATATCATCATAGGCCATCGGGAGACTGCTGTCTGAAGGGACATATGCATGTTGGAAACCCGCGAGGGAAGTTCGAGACAATTGCGGGTGTTGATACTTATGTTGTTTCTCCGAATCCTGGCAAGAGTAATGGCCATATTCTGTTTTACTATGCCGATGTGTATGGCATGTTCACCAATGCTCAGCTGGTGATGGATGAGTTTGCAGATAAGTGCTGTACTCTGATGGATCTTTGAAAGTCTGCTGACCTGGTGCTGCACATGCTGGCTTCTTGACGCTTGGGCTTGATTATTTCAATAATGTGAGTGCGGCTTGATTCTTTCTGCTTGATCACGGCTGATTCAGTTCCAGGACCCGATCTTCCTGCATCGTACTGGCCCGAAGGAGCCCAAGGAAGGATTCGACTTTGAGGCGTGGAAGGCGAAACACACCGACTTTGCTAAGAAGAAGGTGCCAGAATGGACAGCAGAAGTCAAGAAGATGTATGGAAAGTCGACCACGAAGTATGGATGTGTTGGGTTAGTGCATTCCACACCTCCTCGCGCTCAATGTGCTGATCCCGTAGATACTGCTTCGGGGCACCATACGTGTGCGACTCGCTGGCCGACGGCACTTGCCAGGCGGGCGGCTTCGCGCACCCAGCTTTCTTGAAGGACCATCATTTCCGCAACTTGAAGGGGCCACTGTTCTTGAGCTGTGCTGAGGTTGATTTTACTTTTGGGACGGAGAGCAGGAACAAGGCGGTGGATATGATGATTGAGGATGGTAAGGAGTATGCGCTGCAGCTGTTCCATGGCGTTGAGCATGGTTTCGCTCTGCGGGCGAATCTGGATGTCCCTTATGAGGGTGAGTAACTTCGTTGCCGAAGAAAGTGATGAAACTTGCTGACTGTGTGTAGCGTGGGTGAAGGAGCAGAGTCTGAAGTCGCTGGCTGGCTATATCGAATTCTGGTTGTCGCAGAAGTGAGCAGTATTGAAGTGACGTTGGAACAGCGCGCCGTTCGTGCCCCTTTTCGCACCTTTCCGTTGGCTTCGCAACTACTGCAACCTCTCCCCTTGAAGTTCCACCTCCGCAAGACATTCAATGTACACAGCGTAGATCCGCGCATTGACAATCATGGCCTCGAAAGACGAGGCACCGGTTGATTACGACCGCAAAACTTGCCCATCGCTGGGCTTGCGGCCGTGAACAGCTTGCCAGCGTTGCGCAACGCCACCACTCTAACACACTTCATCATCATCTGCAAGGGGCGCATGTGGACAGTGCATCGCGTGGTCCTGGCGCTGCACTCTAAAGTGCTGGAAAAAGCATGTGCAGCTGACTTCAAGTCATGAACACGATATCAGGAAGCGCAGCAGGGCAGACTCGATCTCTCTGCAGAAGCGACAGAGACAAGTCAGCGCTTTCATCGACTTCATGTACTATTTCGACTACGACTACGACAACGCTAAGCTCGATGCCTATTTCGGATACAAACCACTTGAGCCCATGAGCTTCCACGTCAAGATGGCACTATTGGCAGACCAGTACGACATCGGTCCGTCGAAAGAACGAGCATCAAAGAAGTTTTCCAGCTGCTTGTGTGTCTGTACCGTGGCTCCGCAGGAGGCTGTCAATGCCGTTCGGCTGATCTACGAAGCTCGAGAAGCGCTCAAGGACATATGCATCTCATTAGTCCAGTGTCTGGTCAGCATCGAGACTGCGGAAACAGTCGACAATACATACAAATGCCTCGAGCACCTGATACAGGATATTCCAGCACTGGCTCTTGACGTTGCACGAGCTCTGGGTGCAGTCGTGAAGATCGGCAGGGCCCGGGCGCACTACACAGGATTCAGGTGTCCTGGCTGCAAGTTCGACTTTGCAGCACCGATGAACATGGAGACAGAGACTAGGCCTCATTTCTTCTGTCCAAAATGCGGTCGCGCTGAGTTAGTAGCCGGATGGAATGCTAAGTTCAAGACTAGTGCCGCACAGCGGATCCGGGACGTGGTCAAAGAAGGTCATTGGTGGCAGAAGTAGACCTGCACGAACTTGCGTGTTGCCAAAAAGTAATGCCGGGCCTGTTGTACACAGTAGAGATAGATGATCCTGTCTTCCAGCACGTACCTGCACATGACAGTCGAGCAGAATGAAAGTACAATCAAATATTGAATGATATTTGACGATTGAAACTGGACCCTGCCTGCCTGCTTCCTTGCGCGTCACGTCGTCCAGCTGGCATCAAGGCAACATCGTAAGAACAACTTTATTTCGTGACATTGAAGTCTGAACAGCATATCGCGCCAAGATAACAGTGATACTCGAATCGTGACTTCGCCATGGCCGCAATACTCCCCACCGGCGGCAGTGGACGCGACGAAACCAACGACCCCATTGAAGACGACCTGATAGATCCTGATGATGGTAAGACAGAAACGCACTATACCACTTCTTCACCGCTCTAACAAATCCCATCAGCTACCCTCGACGACCTCGAAGACCCCTCATCCACCCACGACCGCGCTCCCTTGACCGGCAACATCTCCAACCAACAAGCGAACCAAAATCACCGCGCCGCAAACAACGCGACAGGATACCTGAACAACTCCATTCCCGGTGAAGACCGTCGCGCCCCTATAGATACGATTGATGAGAGTGTGTGGGATACACTGCGAAGAGATCTGCTGGCTGTGTGGGAGAAGATGCGACAAGTGCTGTGGCCGAAGTATCTCCTTGGAGGCATGATGGCACGAGGAGGTGGCATGGGTGGAGAGGGCGGTGAAGGAGCTGGTGGTGGCGAGGGAGTGATTGGGCAGGTCAGGGGTATTGTGGGCAGGTGGCCGGATGCGGATCAACTGCTTGAGGGAGGGATGAGTGAAGGGCTGAGGGATTGGGATCTCTGGTATGTCTGGGATGATCAGAGCCGCATGTGCAGGATGCTAACATTGATTACAGGGGACCACTGCTGTTCTGCTTACTGCTTTCCTTCCTGCTAAGCTTGAACGCCAGGGATGATCAGCGCTCGCTGGTGTTCAGTGGTGTATTCGCGACTGTCTGGATTGGTGAGGCGATTGTGACGCTGCAGATCAAGCTGTTGGGTGGTAACATGTAAGTCGAGCACTTTGCCCCAACTTCACGACAACTGCTGACCTGACTTGTAGCTCCTTCTTCCAGTCCGTCTGCATCATAGGCTACACCCTATTCCCAATGGTCATCGCAGCACTTCTCAGCGCACTACGAGTACCCACGATTGTAAGAATACCGGTCTACAGCGTGCTTGGACTCTGGTCGCTAGCAGCGGGTATCAGCATTCTCGGAGGAAGTGGCGTGGTCAAGAACAGGGTGTCTTTGGCTGTCTATCCACTGTTCGTGTTCTACATCGGACTCGACTGTCTCTGCTTCATCTCGTAGAGCCACGAATGGTCCAGCATTGTATGCAAGTTTTCAATCAACATCTCCAATGGTGCCTTTCGTTTATCCAGCTCTTACATTTGCACTCATTATGTGACTCAAGGTCAAGTTTCTCACCTTCGTGTTGGCCAGGCGCTGAGCTTCTCATATGCCCTCCGAGACGACAAGAGCACCGCGAGTCTTTGAGCTCCTTGGTAAGTGGACGGCCCAGACTCTTCGCAATGTTCTTGTAGTTGGTATCGCTGGCGAGACCGTTTTCTATCTACTTTCTTCCTGTTGGAGTAATGTCAGTCATGGCGCTCAGAAATGAGCTATATGCAGACGCAGGCGACGGGCATGTGATGGCATTGGCGAGCGCCAAGTGAAGCGTCTCTTGTCGTCATGTGCCCCTACTATGGTGATTCGCTCGTACTTCTTCAAATTCCAGCCGGCCATTGTGACAAGTGATACTCAGGAGTGTGCTGTCATGGAATAGAGAGGGGTGGGATGACGAGAGCTTGACTTGTGACCCAGGGCTATGGTCACTTCCATGAGGACAATCTGAGGACACCCACCCACTCCGTCCTTTCAGGAGCATTGTATCGGGCTTCCGGCGGTTGAGTAGTAGATGTAAACCTTGAGAGAGCTGGTGTCAATGCCTGCGGCACAAGCTCCGTGTCATCGTCCATCAGCACCATGCACAGAGCAAAAAGAAGAATTAGGGAAAGTCCCGCAAGTTGAAGTCCAGTGATAATTGAATCAGGAGCTAACGACAGACTAAGTTGAGAGTCAAGTCATACTGCGGCAATCTGTGCTGTTGTGCTCTATCCTTCTGATTGGCCCGCGGTGGAATCTGGCTGTTTGAGTAGTCTTTACCTTGCGGCTTGGCGAGTTGTACAGCCGGTGCAACAAACCGTGAGACGTCATCAAGCAGGTGCTTCCAGCCATCAAGATTTTCGGTGAGAGGCCAAAGGCTCTGGTACTGGACCGATATGCCAGTCTACGAGGAAACAACAGTCGGGTGGCAACAGTATCCCGTGTGACAAACGCGGGCTGGAATCGGACCCTGCTAGGTCCAAGCATCATCCGCTTTTGAATACTTGACCCAAAGGAGACGGCTTGCATATGCTGTTACAAGCGATGTTGTGATGTTGTGGGAAAAGGCAGGTCAACAAAGTAGTGCGAAAGGTGAAGTAAAGTCACAAGCGAAAAATGCGCCAAGGTCGTCCGGCCTCGGCGAAACTTTTGGCCGCACATTCCCGCTTGTTCGTCCTGCGCCTCTGCGTCAGCTCTCCGACGATATCATTGCCATTCATTGGTTTCAGCGCGATGGGCCAAGCGGCAAACGAAGGCTCCATACGATATACGCTGTGGCAACAAGTCAAGCCATGCACGCCGAATGATCTGGCTTCCGATGCTCTTCATCTGTTTTATCCACACAACGGCCGCCGTTGGCCTACTTTGATACTACGTCGCACCCTCAAAGCACTTGAGATGGTATTGAACGTAGTCCATCGAGCTTCGAAGCAGACTCTGGGCCTGGATCAAAGTCTCAGGCTGTCGAGTTGGCCACCTGGATACCGAGAGTGTCTCATGCTTCAAGTGGCAACGAAGTCAAGGTGCCTGGTGGTGTCCTCAACATATTGGTATGAGAGGATTAACGCCGATGCAATGCTCCTATTGATCGAGAATATTTGGCTGTCTTAGGTGTCTCGGTCTTCAATGGACTCTGAAAAACGTAACGAAGCAATAGCGACCACGCTTGACGAAATGCGAAAGAGCAGAGTCATCAGAGCAACCAATCCGCCACCATGGCGCGCTCTGGCCTTGCATAGCTGTTCCGCCTGACTCTGTCGCAAGCATTACGCCGCACCTATGACTAGCTGCCTTAGTAACCACCGGCACATTTGCACAGCTGCCCAGCGCTAACCTATCCGCTGCTCTAAGCGGAGGACTCTGGCGCTCGTGTCTTCATGCTCAAGGGGTCTGAGTCAGGCGTGAGTCGCAAGAAGATGTACCGTACGTCTTCGAGGGATTGGTCGTGGCGGGATCATAGCGTGCTATACGCCGGCCTGACCCAAGGCTCGAGCAACTCGAGTAAGTTCTCCCCTCGGCAATTGTGTCCGTAACGCGGGATGATATCGATGTACAAGTCTTCGTGCTCCAGGCTAAGTCAACAGACTCTGCAACCTCTCTCATATTCTGCAAGGGTTGAGCTGAAAGACCATACAAACGCTGTCTTCATTCAAGTCCGACCTTCTTCTGCGCACAGTTCCCGGGTCCTTGAACCAGCCCGCCACTATAGGCTGGTACATTGGACCACTTCTCCCAACACCATCATTGTTTCCTCGTATGCTTCCCAAGGGTCAAATGCTGGGCTGAATCGATCCTGCAGTCCTTTATCCCTCTGAATAGGACAAATCACCTAGTTGTACAATCGATCATCTCCTCGCGATCATCCCGAGCTCTGGACTCAACCTCCTCGTATTCCTGGGTACCATAATGAAGACGCAAGTTCAAACCCACACACTCACCAATCACATCCGATTTTTCAAACGAAAGTAAGCGCCCAGCCAGCCCGCAGTCCTTCGCACTCACCCAAGAATGCTGATCATAGAGTCGAGCGTCGCGATGCCAAGTGTCGATTCTCTTGCTGCTCGGGATCTTCTCGGCGCATGTAATGAGGCTGAGAGAAGGATCGTTAACCTCTGCCCAGCTTCAGCTGCATCCATCGCAGGTATGTGGCGCTATTTCGAGACATGCCGGTGAAAGATGTCTCGATTTGAGGTTTCAGAACCTGCATTGACCTTCCGGCTGAGATAACACATCGGCTGGATGGATTTTGTGTCCTACCATGCTGTGCCGACACAGGCGAGTAATTGAAGTAAGTCAAGGGCATGAAGTACGCGATACACGGTGAGGGCGGAATGAGGAGGGAATGTCACGAAGTACGACCAGTCGGTGAAATCTTGTTCATACAAGGACTCAGCCTGTCCATAAGCACTTCGCGGCAGCTTCTCGTGACGGAGGTCCAGTCCAACATAGGGTCTCTTCAACGACCCACATCGATGATTGTGGCCAAGACTAGGCTGTGCCAGCATGCAAGCTGTGCAACATTCATCCGATGCACGGTCGAATCGATGCCACAGGCCCAACGGAGAATCCTGTCGTATTGTGACGTGGGCGGACTCAAGTATAGAGATCCTTCCCGTCATGAATAATCTTATAAATACTGTGACTTCTTCAACCTATCATCCCAACTACCTCCATCAACCAGCACTCAATACTTCAAACGCCATCAAAATCTACTCCCAAAGCTCTCAGCACACTTCCTCACACCCTTCAGAAAGACAATCCAGCACCATGCGCCTCGAACTCTTTGTCCTCCCAGCCCTGGCCGCCACCGCCTTCGGCCAAGAATACCGCTGGTGCCTCGGGGAGAAGATCAACAGCGGAACCCTCAGAAAATGTTCGTACCAACTTGCCCCAAATCCTCCAAGCACCACCCAGACTGACACGATGAAACGAAAGTCAACTACCGCATGCGCGGCATCGACACCGTCAAATTCTGTAATGGCGGAGCAGACCCGCAGTCCGGGATCAAGACCTGCCTGGAGCGCGAGGGCTGTGCCCCGAGCAGTGGAGGGTGTAAGTTTGTGATAGAATTTCCAGGATGTGGTGACTAGATGCTGACGACGGCGTGTAGCGAACTGCGGTGCTGATGCTGTTGGGTACTTCCATGGCGGGATCAATGTTGGGCTAGGGTGCAGTGGTGATCGGGTGAAGAGGTGCATTGATCAGAATTTGGGGATTAGTGGTAACACTGATTATGTTTGTAACATTACTGGCTAAGGAGCGTCCCTGGAGCTCTATTGTGAAGGCGTGGTGACAAGAGATGGCGACGTATTGGTTTGTGGATAGTCATTCGTTTTGCAGATTGTGACCCGGGTCGCTATAGCGGTATAGCTTTTGTTTGAATTCTCTTTGCCTTGTTGCTTCTGATGGCGAGGTAGACTTCTTCACCGCTGCTCAACCACATCCTGGGTGTTGGCTCCAAACGAAACGGAGGATTTTATCAATTCATCTTCTTTCTGCCTTGCTTCAACTGCATTGACCTGAATCCATGAACGGATCAGAGCGGTGTAGAGTAGCGTAAGCGCTCCATCCACCAACTACTCGAATTCACTCTTAGACTGTCCAGACTCAATTGCCACCCACCCATCCACCTCCTCTCCACCTTCTCTAAATATCGTACCACCCAGCGCTGGCACCGAAGAGTCGTACCATGCCAACGACCCGCGTCCCATCAATACGTACACCATCCATTTTCTTCTATCCCGCATCAACATGTCCTCTCACATCCATCCCCTTCCCCACCCCACCGCTAAACCCCTCAATCCCTTCCACTCCTGTAACTTCCATAATAGTACAATGAAAAACTCCACGACTCCGGCACTACAGAACACATCCCCATCAAAAAATTTCCAACAAGAAGAATAAGAATTTCTGTAAGCTTACTCAAGAATCATGAACTGAGGATTCGTCAACGTACCGCCGTTGCAAGCGTCCAAGCAATCGTTCAAACAGTCGTCGGGGTCTGCTGATCTTGTAGCTGTGGCGAGGGAGGTGAGTTGAGGAAGAGTGATCAGGAAGGCAAGTGAGAGGTTCATTGCGGTTTGTTTGCAGCGATGCAGGATGTGGGTTGATGGAGGGGTCGGGGAAAGGTCTTCTGTCGCTGGAGGAGTCTGGATGGTATTAGTAGTGGTACTGAGACTCGACAGTGGCGACGCCGTTCGTGTACGGAATGGGCATTGCCAATTCCACGCTCGTAGATTGCAGCCTGCTGGGCTCGTGAGGTTCGTGGACAAGTGGCGAGGGATCCACGATGATCGGCCAGGGCCAAGATGCTCCAGCTCCTCGGCCTGCATGCGCTACGACGAGTCGAGTCAATGCCCAGGCGACGCAACTTGGGTAGTAATTGATACAGAGGAATATCATTTCAGCTCCTCTCGCATACAGTGTCGTCCTCATCTAGATCCATGAACAGATCAGAGCGGCGTTAGCGTAAGCATTCCACGTATATCATGCCCCCATAACCTTCATCAACCATAAACTCCGACCCAATGGGATGCATCTACCACCACCTCGACTTCCTCCCCTCCAGAATCTCTTCCCACCTCTCCTTCTCCTTTCGTTCCTTCCTCTCAGCAGCGGCTCCCAGCCCATACGCAACGCAGCTAGCGCCAACACCAACTCCAAGTGCCCACCTCATGCGACTACGGTAGGACTTCCACTTCTTCTTGTACTCTTTGACCTGCCCGGTGCTAGCTTCATGGTGATGGCGTTTCCTTTCTTTTCTGGAGAGCCGCGAACCGGAGAAGACTTGCTCCTCGCGCTTAACGCGGGGATTGTACGAGTGTTTGGTGTCGTAGTCTTTGAGCGATTCGGTGAGGGGTTCGGGGGTGGTCGTGGAGGACGTGTTGTTGGGTCGCTTTTCGAAGACAGGAGTGTCCCATCGATCGCCAACGAAGCCGGTAGGTGAAGCGAAGCTGCCTGTCTCGGGCTCGACTGTGCGAGTCATGCCGTCAACTGGGTTGATCGTCGTGTTGGGTGTCTTGGTGGTCGATGTTTCCTCGGTGGCAGGCTTGACTAGCCCATGGTCAACGATTGAAGGCGATGCAGCTGGAGCCTTGACTTTCTTGAAGACGAGCAAATCCTTGGTGCCGTGGATGACTTGATAGCCCTCGCGCTGGAGTTCCGAGAAGTGAGGGACGAATCTTGCTGGCTGGTAAAGCTGTGATAGCGCTTCGGGGATTGACATGGGGTGTTCGTTGCTGGTGAAGTTCGAGGATGTGGTTGCAGTCGAGAACATGTCATTACCGGAGTCGTATGCCAGGACCTTGTAAACCGGTGGCTCTTCCCAAGTAATGTCGAAGCTGTTTGGCTCCTCCTTCGACTTGGTTGCCTCTTGCTTGCTACGAGCAGCGATATCTGTCGGAATCAGCCGAGGTGCAGCATCATCAACAATGCGGACACCATGTGAGTCTTGGTCAAGAGCGAGCTGGTTGGCAACGACCTGTCTCATCTTGCCAGACGACTCTTCTGCCATCAAAGCTTGGGCTTCGTGCGCTTCCTTCTCTTGTGCCGCGATTTCAGCCTCAAGGTCATCTTTGCGGTAGCCATATCGCTGCTCATGCTCGTAGTCTGCCAGAGCTTTGCCAAGATCGACATCAGACTCGACCTCAACGACTTGCTGTGCTTGCTTTCCAATTTTTAGAGCCGACGTCGCCTGTTCGTCCAAGGGCTGGCGATGGTTGACATCGATTTTGCCGTACCTGTTTTCGTAGATATTCTTCACTTCACGCACAAGTTCTTGGTCTTTCTGCTCCTGGGATGCCGTGTCGATTTCTTGCTTGGTCGGCTTTCCAGTTACTGCTGCATTATTCTGGGCCTCCTTGTACCACTTCGCGTTGTTCGCGTACTCGGCCACATTCGCACTGAAATCACCCTCAGCCTGTGTAGCTTCGACAGGCTTGGCATTGGTGGCCTTCCGAGATTGCTCGAGCTCTTTCTCCAGGTCGCGTATACGCTCGACGTGCTTGTCTCCTTGAGTGCTACCCTGTTCGAAAGTCCTGTCGAGTTCCTCCCGTAGCGATCTGACCTTGTCCACATAGCGTTGCTTCTCAACCTCGAGCGTATCTGTGCGACGGGTAAGAGCCTTTTCGAGTTCTGCCTCCAGGAACCGTATTCGCTCGACATGCTTCTCCGAGGCGACGGCACTCTGCTTGAATGCCACGTCCAACTCAGATCGAAGATCACGAATCTTCTGTTGATACCGCTCTCGCTCGCTCTGGAACTTTTCCATCTCAGATGACCCGCCAGCAGCTCTCTGAGCCTTCTCAAGGTCATGCTCCAGACCGCGGATTCTTTCGGTGTGCATATCACCCTGGACACTGCTCTGCTTGTATGCTGTGTCAAGCTCTTGCCGTAGCGATCGAATCTTGTGTGCATAGCGGTTCTCGTGGGCTTGCATCAGGGACTTCTGCTCCTTTACTTCAGACTCGAGCATAGCATTAGCTTTCTCAAGTTTTGCGTTCTTCTCAGCATCGCGTGCCTCAATTGCTGCCTTCTTTTCGGCTTTCTCGGCTTCCCAGGCAGCTCTCTTTGCGTTCATGATGTCGATCCAGCGTGCACCAGCCTTTCTCGCTTTAATGGCGTCCTCGACAATCGACTTATTGGCGTTCTTTGCGTTGAGCTCAGCTGCTAGATCGTTGCCCTTGGAGTCGATGCTGGTGCCGCGTGTGCGCTGAATACGATTCGTCTGGAGTAAATCAGCCTGCTTCTCCCAGTTCTTCGGTATGTTGACAGTCTTGTAGTTTACGGGCTCTCCCGTCGACTCATGAGCGGCGGAATCGTCCAGCTCATCCGCGAGACTAAGCTCCTTTGACTGCATTCGCTCCAAAGATGACTGTAACGACTTCTGCAGAGAAGGCTTCTCCACATTTGGTGTAGCCTCCGAATTCTTTGACTCTCGTGATAGAGCTGTCTCGAGTCCAGCATTGCTGTTTGCCTTGTCAAAGACGAATACATCTGTAGGCGTTCCAGCTGCGAGCTTGGCTTCTATAGCATCGAGGCGCTTCAGCTGCTTGTTGACCTCGGCGGACTTCTGTTCAAGCTTGGCGAGATCGTTCTTCTGTTTCTCGATGTGGAACGAGCCATCTCCGTGCTTCAGAAGAGCTTCCTTCTTATCTTGTAGACTGTCAAGCTCTTTCTCAAGTATGATGCGTGTCTCTGCCTGGTCCCAGGGACTCCGCTTGAGGTCAAGCTTCCCATGGCGATAGGCACGATCTTGCGACCTCTGCTCCGCAATAGTCTCCTGCTTCGCCTTCCCTACAGATGCGCGTACTTCGGCTGCTGTTAGCATATCAAGCTCACTCTTTGGCACGGTCGCAACAGGCGATGACTTCGACGTCTTCGAGACGACCGAGGTATTGATGAGCGATGGGAAGTAGACTGATGTCTTTTGGGCGTGAGAAGGTGTCGTTTGTGTGGGTACAGGTATTGCCGTTCGTGTTGCTTGAGACGTCTCCGCTGGGGGAGTCGACCTTTCAACCTGTTGGCGATCTTGTACTTTCGATCGTGACATCTTCAGGTCAGGCTGGGCTTCAGTGTCTGACGGAGCAGAGTCTTGTTTGCGCTGGCCACCGATGTGCTTCATGAACGACTCCATTGTCTTCGGAGCGGTGATCGCCACCATGCGATTAGAAATGGGGTCATACTCGTATCGTCTGGTCTCGCCAGAGATAGAGTCCCATTCTTCTTGGCGGGCTTTCTTCGTCCACGAGTCCCACGAGGTTGACGACGAGTACGAATAGTTGGTCAACTGCCCGTTTGGAGAGTCTGGATCAGGTTCAGTAAGGACATTCTCCGGGTCGTACGAGGAGGTAGTGAGTTGGCCATTGGGAGTTTCGCCATCGTTATCGCCAGTATTCTTCTGCGTATGTGGCTTTACATGATCTACAGGCTTTGGGAATGGTGTTTGCGGTGCTTTGGGCATGGGATTCACGTTCGAGTGTGCGGTAGACTCACTCTCCTTGGGAGTCTCCTTCGGCTTTGGCCAGCGGGATAGACCCATTTCCTCACGCATCCAGCTAGGGACTAGTGGGCTCCAGAATGGCTCGACTCTCCTTCCGAAGACAGCCTCGTATGGATCCTGCTCGATACGCTTACGCATGGACTCCATCTGGTCTTTCCACTCCTTCTCGCGCTTACTGAGCTCGTAGCTATCTTCGTGCACATGCTCATCTTTGCCATCCTTCTTGCCACCATCTCGGGGGACTCGCCACCTGTGCCGTCCGATGTGATGTGCTAATCTTACTTGCTCTGGACTGAAGAAGGGACGCCGCTCGGCATCCCAATTCCATCGGCCTCTGCGCCGGAGCTTATCGAGAAGCTTTGCCCGTGTCTTCAATGTGCGGTAGCGAGTGAAGCGGTGAAACATGGGATCGATATGGGACGAGTAATCTGGTCGACGCCATCCCCAGAAGCTGCGTGTTTGGGAGGAAGCAACACGGCCGCCGAGGATGGACTTTGTCGATGGTCGGACGATGTCGATGGAGCCGGTCGATAACGATCGTTTGCGTAGACTGTACTGCAGCTGGGGAGGTAACATGGTCACCTATACCGCTCCGCCGAGCTCGACGCACGCGATGCGCGATGCTGTGGGTTGGTCAGCTCGTGGTAACGTCGTCAGCGGAGCTTCCTGTCATCAACAAGAGATCGAAATCCCAGTTGCTGCCTCAAGCCTCAAGTAAGCTTCCTGGTAGCACGCGGACAACAAGAAACGACGATGCAACGTGAACAGGACGGGAGAGGAGAGGAGCTCGGCAACACGGACACGGCGCGAGAGGGAGATAGATGGAGCTGAAGCTCTTGGTGACTCGTGCTGGACCCCGCGTTGTCTCCACGCTGATAAGACACCTAGCGCGACACGCACGGGTCATCGAAAGGGCCGAGCCGTGGCTGCCACCAGCTCCATGGTGGAGGTAGAACACCACGTGAGGTCGAGCCGGATCGTCTGGTCGACTCGTATAGATAGAGCTCAGCATATTGATGTTGCTGGATACAGCTAAGTGACAGTCTCGTATGACGAGCTTCAGTCACCACCATCCCCGAGCAACCACAAAGGGGAGAGCGCCGAGCACCATCGCCCAGAATCTTCTTTGCCTCAGCGCTGATGAGCAATCGTTAGGCCGTCGATGAACACGTGCACCACGACACGTACCCTTTATAACAACTCATAATCCGGCCACAGCCATGTCAAACTCACGAACACCCGAACCATCCGCAGACGAAAGCTTCAGCAAAATGTCGGTCGGCGACGTGGAAGCAATAGGCGCACACTGCCAGATGCCCTTCTGCCGGCAGCTGGACTTCCTTCCCTTCAAATGCGAGAGCTGTCAAGGGTGTGTAAGTGATCTCGATAGGATAGCAGGAACAACGTCTGGCTGACACATCCCAGCAAGTTTTGCTTAGATCATCGCACTGAAACCGCCCATCAATGTCCCAAAGCCGGCGAATGGGCGCGAAGACGAGCAGACGCGAACCGCGGGACCGCATTACGAGGCTATACTCCCTCACCCAAACCGAACATCCTCACACACGAGCAGCAATGTTCCGAAGCATCGTGCAAGACGCTCATAGATACACCGCTGGTAACGGGCGTGCAGTGCGACAAGTGCAATTATCGATATTGCTTGAAGCATCGCTTCACCCATGAGCACAACTGCGCGAACCTCACACCGAAAGGCGCCAGACCTGGGGGACAACAAACTCAAAAAGAGAAAGGTCTAGCAGCGCTGGAAAAGCTAAGAGCATGGGGAGCATCGAAGAAAGCCAGCCTACCACAGACAAAAGCAAAACAATCCGCAGCAGCCTCAATAGTAGCAACAGCAACACTGAAAAAGACCGCAAAGGGGGATGACAAGATCCCACAAGATAAGAGGATATACCTACACGTGGAGGCATCGAGTGACACGATTACGGCTAAGATACCAAAGGGCAACTTCTTCTACAGCTCCGAGTACTCGATTGGCAGAGTTTTGGATCTTGCAGCGAAGGGCTTGCAGGTGCAGAACGTGAACAACCGGAGTGAGAGTGAGGAAGATAAGTTGAGGATCTTCCACGTGGAAGGAGGCAGGCTGCTGGAGTTCGCCGAGAAGCTGGGCAAGAGCGTGCAGACGGGGAACACGATTGTGTTGTTACGAGGAGTTGGAGCGGGCATGGCGAGGACGCCGGATCAGACGAAGTGACGACTGGCACGCAGGGGAAAGGTTTGCTTGAGAGGTGGCCGTGTTGTACTACAGAGGCCTTCTGTCCGAGCATAGCGCGGCGCAAGCAGCGAGGTGGCATACTTGTCAGCTGCAGTTGGTAAAGTCAGCAAAATGAATCGATGAATTGACGACTTCAGCCGCCAGGCACACCGACTGGGTCACACCCCATGACAGCATTCACTCGACTGCGGAACCCTCGCTCGGTCCGGGCTGCGCGGTTGGACTCACATATTTTTAACAACGTGGTCGTAATCATTGTCCGTCGAACAGCTCAAAGCCACAACCCGCTAAACGCAAGAAGTTGCCCTCGCGTTCGTGCGACTTGCGAAAATCTCGCAATAATAGAGAAGTTACCCCTTATCACTATCTACGTACGATATAAGCGCGACATATAGAAGCCGATTGTCCAGCTATCTAAAAGCGCGAGAAACGCTCGTAAAGATAAATTTCGTACTATATTAGATAAATTTAAAAGCTTACCTACCGTAGTTTATAAAGAGTA
The DNA here is from genome assembly GCA_001297265.1 of Mycosphaerella arachidis. Lineage (NCBI taxonomy): Eukaryota > Fungi > Ascomycota > Dothideomycetes > Mycosphaerellales > Mycosphaerellaceae > Mycosphaerella > Mycosphaerella arachidis. The sequence goes on from LIHB01000067.1 coordinate 44,666, forward strand.
CTATATTAATATCGGCTCGTACTTACTTAATAGTCGCTACACTATTTCTACCTAGCGACTTCGACGACTCTAAGGCGTATTTAATACTCTCTCTATAATAACGTAGAGTTTCTGATAATACTAGTATAATATATAACAAACGACGTACTAGAGCTCCCCGATATCTTCCTAAAATCTAGAAAATAACGAGAAAGTACCGATCGGCGATCTATTTATCCAGGACATCCATTTTTGGAAGCTCTCCTTCATGTTCTTGTTGACCTCTTCAGGTTCTTGGCGATCCGTGCGCGCACAAGCGACAGACTTCGCCTTGTTTCACAGCTGACACGAGGAGCGATATAGCTGTGTGAGTAGATAGTAAAGGACTCGTTAGTGGGCTGTCAGTTTGGCGATCATTGTAGAAGACGAAGGCGTGACACGAGTAGTGCACCGGCTTCTGTGGGTGATGTTGTCTAGTCATCAAGCTCGACACAAGGCGAGTCTTGGCGTACACGTGCAAAATATTGTTCACCCGCATTCTTGCTTCGCGTCCGTCTTGAATATATGTACTACAATAGCCGCTATAGTGTACAAGCAAAATACAAGGGCGAAGTCTTCTAGGTGATTATGTAACTTGACAAAGGTGATACAGGTAGATTCTGGAAGAAGCGAGCACCAGACAGATGAAGACGTGATCAAAGAGCGAGCAAACAACCATAAACTTATCTTAGATTGCCATGACTCGCTCATTTATCGCTGTACGCCCTGGAGCTACTTCAGAATCAAACCGGAGACCATGGCCGCTGAGCTCATCAAAAACGCAGATTCCATGTACGAGCTCGACAAAGTTGAGGAATAGTTGCTCTTGAAGACATGGAGGCACTCCAACGACTAGTTTCAAATAACTCTGCAAGCTCACAACTCTTGCCAGCAGTATACACGAGGTGAGATCAGTTTCGAGGCCGCATGCCATACTGCCAACGACGCAATGACTCTCACGTGTCGCCTGTCAGACGAATCCTCCAAGTCATCCATTCGCTTACGCCACCACAGCATCGACAACTCATACAGCTTGCACCTGATGCTCGCCATCAATGTGCGTTGGCGCTTTGTGGCATGGGGCGGTTAATCACGCGAGCCTTCCACGAGCATTGCTTCGGTGCGCTGGACATTTACAGCTCGTGATCAGGGGCAAGAGATATATCTTGGCCTCTCTCCACTTCCCAAAGCCTCTCCACATAGCAATACCATACTTCGAATCAGCTTGCAATCCACATTACCACACCCTACCTTCACCCGCAGCAACTCGAACGACCCTTCAGCATGTCGGCAAATTCCGGAAGTTTCGACATCACCTCCCTCACCATCCAGGAAAGACAGGAGGAAGATTGAGAGACAAGCAAAACATGCCAAGTCAAAGTCTGAGGACATATCTACCACATCTGGACCCGTTCGGCCGAGTCCCGACAGACCGCGACGCAGATCCGTGGGCCAACAGCTATCTAAGGCTGACGGGAAGCAGCCCGTGTCCTCAGGTCAAGCTTTCTTGGGCATCCAATACGAAAAGGGCAGGTCGAACTCTGAGGACAAAGCGAGAGTCAAGGAAGTTGCAAGCAGAATTGATCTTCCTTCGCTCTTCCTCGAAGATGGCAAGATTTTGAACCCGGAGGGCAAGGCTTTCATCAACATCCTGGCGCAGAAGCACCAAGACGACATGAATGAAGCCATCGCGAAGGCTATCAGAGAGTCAGAGCTGAGGTCAGACAAGAAGTTGAGGGCCGCTCAAGAAGATACTGAGAAGAAACTTCGGGCGCTCTCGCAAAGCATCCGAGCTGAGTTGAAGCCGTGCTATGAGGAATACAAAAATGTCAGGATACGAGTCCTGAACAACCACATGGCCGACATCAATAATACTCCGAGAGGAACCGTTACAAGCAAGGCTCGAGATGCTGGTAACGAAGCAGCGCATGGTGGAAATATCGATGCCGACGTCTACTTCATGATCACTTGGCCATCAGAAACCGAAAAATACAAGGACACCTTCCAGGATCTCTACGGTGTCAGAGCATCACATTATGCCAGCCAAGGCAGCAAGCCAAGCCTCTTCCAACAGCTCATAACAAAGTCGCTGAACCAGCGAGCCAATATGAAGTTCGCGAAGGCTTCAAAGCGCGTCACGCACGAGGGCTATTACACTTCTCTCATCGGCGAAGCCGATCGACTGATCAATATGGTGTATCGAGGCCCGAATGCGCAAGAGATGAAGAACAAGGACTTTGGCAGGGAAGTCAAGGACAAGCAGAGAGAGTTCGAGAAGCGGTACGACACGTTCATGAGCAACTATGTCGAGGGTTACCAGTCCTCAAAACACAGCAAATCAGCCTCACACTAGACTCTAGCAAGCTCGATACAAGCATGTTGTGCCTGGCAAACATGACTCCGAGGATGATGTGGATGAGACTGTGTTGGTGAGAACTAGCAGAGAGGTAGACGACAATGAATTGTGAATGTACTTATCCCACCTTGCTGCCGTCGCCGCGCCAATGGTCTCAGGTTCCCGCTCCCCCTCTCCTCACCAACGCATTTTTGGCAGCTGCATCTACCCCTGCTTCTTTGCCGCTTCGATGTGCCAACTCATGACCTTCTCAAAGACCCCTTTACCTCCCTTCTCAATAACATCCCCATGACAGGGCACAATCCTGTCGAAATCCCACGCCGCAATCCTCGCCATGCTGGCATTCATCGCCTTCTTGTCCTCCGCGAGAGTATACCACAGCAACCTCTTCTGCCAAATTGCCTCTCCCCGTGTATTCTGCAGTCCATTGAAGATCTTGGTCAGGAGGCTACTCGTGGGTGACAGACCTGACTTGCTGAACTGCTCGGTTGCAGGGAGATTGAAGAGGAGGTCTGCTTCGATCAGGGTCTTGGAGGGGCGGTGGTTGAAGACGAGCTCTTTGTTGCGGTGAGCGTGGACGTATTCAACGTCGAACTCGGAGTCGAATTCGGGGGAGATGGATATGGGGGCGTTGGGTTTGGTGAGGTGGGTGAATGGGACCTTGAAGTAGGATTGCTTGTCGCGGAGAGACGGGAGTGTTTCGGGGCCTATGAGGAGGGCCTCAGGGTAGGCCTGCAGGTAGGTATATGTTAGTGATGACCATGATGGTGGACGAGGTAGATGGAGTTCGAATGCTGGTCTGCTTCTCACGACTTGGCTGAACTTACTTTATGCCAGCTCTCGAGGAAAATGTGGTGTTCTTGGTCTGGAGCGACAATGTACTTGAGTTTACCCAAGCTCTCTGTCTCTTTCTTGACGGTATCGGTCAAGGCGACGGGCGAGAAGACGGCCACAGATCCGCTCTGCAGACGAACGAGCGTGCCTCTTCCGCCGATCTTGATTCTGCCGAAACGGAGGAAGGGCGTGCTCAAGGTAACGACGTCCGGAGTCAAGCGACGTATTACCATCACCTTCTCCGGATCGCTGGGCATGAGCTTGCTTGCGCCGGAAGCCATCGTGTTTGATCTGTTGGTGGTCCAGTGATAAGAAGAGCTGGCGGAGGTGTTGACTGTGTTTGGGTGTGAGGAGAAGAAGAAGAAAAGGTGGTATACTTATGACTTGGAAGACTAGGCGAAGCACCACAGATTCCACACGTCTCACGCGGTTAGTCCTGAGCAGGAGTCTGGCTTAGAATATCACATGTTGATCGCCGGTTAGATCACGACGTCACCGTTATTGACGTGCATAATCTGCCACGCTTGCTGTGTGCTGGGGTGAGGTGCTGTCAAATCGGATGCACAACGTGCACGGCTCGGCGCGCCATCAGACTTCGGAGCTGTCTCCTACATGTACCTGGTCTCTAGAGCGAAACATTGCAGCCGACAGTCCCTTGCAACATCAACCGTGGCAGCCATCATGGCATCCGGACTCAGCAGAAGGTCGTTGGCCAAGATCCTGGCCCTACCACCAACTCTACGAAGAAGCGTCTTTTCAGCAGCAACTTCCTCAGCCAAGAGGCCCGAGCTCTACGATCTGGTCTGCATTGGAGGTGGTCCTGCTGGATTGTCTCTGGTCTCTGCACTACGCTCCAATCCATCGACCAAGGACTTGAAGATTGCTTTGATTGATGGTCAAGACATCACCTCCACACGCCCGTCGAACGATTCTCTCACCTATTCGAATCGATGCTCATCTCTTACCCCATCTTCTGTTCGTTTCATGCAGCAAAATGGAACTTGGGATCATATCAACCATTCCCGAATACAGCCGTATCACAGCATGGACGTATGGGATGGTGTGAGTGGCAGTAAGATACACTTCGATCCTTTAGACAAAGCTGGAACAAGTGTACTGGACAGCATAGCACAAGCGATACCCGGCAGCAGATTAGCGGAGAGCAGGAGGAAGTACGAGATGGACGACTTCAAGGCGGTGGCGACCATGTGTGAGAACTCCAATTTGACTGCTGCACTATTGAGCAGGCTACGACGGAGTGCGACAGACGTTGAAATTTTGGACAAGACAAGGGTAGAGTCGATACAGCTTGGTCCAGAGCCAGAAGATGAGAGTTCTATGAACCTGTCGCAGTGGCCGGTTGTCAGTCTACCTGGTGGACGGAACATAGCTGCAAGACTTCTTGTTGGGGCAGATGGTGCAAACAGTCCTGTGCGATCTTTCGCGAACATCCCAAGTCACGGCTGGGACTATGGCCAGCACGGCGTGGTCGCAACACTGCAGCTCGACCGAAGCTTCGATGAGCACGAACTACGCACGGCATATCAACGCTTCTTGCCCACCGGACCTATTGCACTCCTACCACTTCCAGACAACAAAGCAAGTCTCGTCTGGTCCATCACAGCGCCATTCGCCACCAAGCTGAAGCAACTTCCACCATCAATCTTCGCAGTCCTGGTCAACGCCGCCTTCCGCCTGATGATCGTGGATCTAAAGTACCTGATGGACCACCCTTCCGCTGATCCAGCTGAAGAGCTCGCATGGCGCGAACCAAACACAAACCCCAAAGAGACAGGTCTTCCAGCATCACTCCCACGGGTCATCGGCATCCAAGAGAACACCATCGCCTCCTTCCCACTCCGCATGCGCCACGCAGATACATACACTGGCCACCGCGTTGGCTTGATCGGTGATGCCGCGCATACTATACATCCACTCGCTGGCCAAGGCCTTAATCTTGGTCTTGCTGATGCAGAATCGCTGGCGAAGTGCATTGCTAGAGGTGTTGAGCATGGCATGGATATTGGTACGAACTGGTGTCTGGATGATTACAACGCCGAAAGATGGGCTGCGAACAATGCTATGCTGGGCGTTGTGGACAAGTTGCAGAAGTTGTACTCGGCGAGCTCTGGACCTGTTGTTTGGGGTAGGAGCTTGGGTCTGGATCTTGTGAATAGATTGGGACCGTTGAAGGGTGCGCTGATGGGTGCTGCTTCTGGTTGAAGAATTCCGACGCACGCACGTTTGCTGAAGGTCGATGGCTGAACAGGATGTACGATAACACGAACCACACATTATACCGATTCCAGCTGGAGGTTCTCACTGTGTACATGGACGACGCAAACAGCGCTCTCGCCGCTAGTTGTCTCGGAGCTGGCTGAATCCACTCCCAAAAAAGCCCTGCCATAATGGAGACATGGGCAGCTAGAACCCCCACCCGGTCATCCAAGCGTTGACTTGGGACGAACCAGTCGCCCTGATCGATTGGCAGTGATCGCTGAAAGATTGCCTCAGCTATCTGGTACATGTACCTTCAGATTGTCCCATCGGCGCAGCGAGCCGTTTTTCCATGTGTACAGCGCCGGCTTCCATATTACGCATTTCTCTCGCGAAGCACAAGCTCAATGACCAAGAAAATTGTGGACTTTCTACGGCTTCGCTATGCCACTGAATAGCCCGAAGCGTTCTGTAAGGCAGTTTGTTGGAATATCGAGCTTGGCGAAGCTTTGATCTGAATAGCGTTTCGTCGCATGGACGATGTTGGCCAACTTGACATCGATCTGTGCCCTGGCGGTGCACGTAGCCAGAGACGTGGACAGTTCTCTCGTTGGAATGGTACGATTCTTCGCCCTTGATGCGTTACTGAGGTCTCAGAATGCGGTGGAGGCTGTTGGGTGGGGTCGAGAACGCATTTGGGCTGATTGTCTGAGGCTGAGTCCATGGCTTGCGGCACTTTTTCCCATCGATGTGTATTTGTCCATCCTTGACCTTCTTCGCAGACGGGGCGAGGACGAAACGACCTACCAGTATGTCAGAGACCAGCCATGGGCAGATCTGAAGCGCGGCAGTCCATGCGCTGCCAGGCGCAGCGTCGCTTTTGAGGTAGTCTTTGACAAGTCACTGCCTGCGGGCTTCAAGAAGATACAGGGATATTGCAAGGCCATTGCATCCTTGAAAGACAAAGTCCTGCAGTCGCCGGCACGGAAAGCCATCGGCTTCGACCTCAAATGTGACTGGTTGTGGATAGATACCGCCTGCATAGACAAAACGGACAGCGCAGAGCTATCGGAGTCGCTCAATTCTATGTTCAAGTGCTACAGGAATGCAACACTTTGCTATGCCTACCTCAAGGACGTCAGAAGCACAAGCGACTATCAACGCGCCATGCTCGATCTGATGCGAACTGGATGGTTCAATCGAGGCTGGACCTTGCGGGAACTATTAGCTCCTGGTGTCGTGGTGCTTTCCTAGCATCCGACTGGAAAGTGCTCGGTCACAAGTGCCCATACGACAAACCGATGTGCGAGATCGGGTGTCGAGCCTTCGGACAAGATCTGGTACAATTCTGCACGAGCTCATTTCCCACCCGCTAGGACCATCGCAAGGCAGTTCTGTCGTCGTTCCTCGTCTGTTCTCACCTCCGGTAATCTCCTCTTCGCATCTTCCACTCCGCAGTCGGATGGATGCCGTACAGCGCCACCGTGTACAGATCGCGTGGCATGCATCGACCGAGGCACAAATCCCACTGAGATCGAAGACCGACGCAGCGAAGCACAAAAACACTGTGCACCAGACATTCATCAAGTAGCTATCGAGCCCAGCCCGTAGGGACCTGTACTGACGTCGCAAGGGCTTGGCCGCTGGGGACCGTCTTGCTTCCTGCGCAGCCAATCGACAGAGAAGCGGTGCGGCTACTGCCATGGCAACATTTACACTGATCTTATCACCAAGTGCGACAAAGCGTACTGCATGCATCCCGTCTATCACCGACGATGCCCAATGAGCCAGTGTAGTGTTGCGACGACTGCCGCGTTGTCAGCAAGAAGCCTGCTATCGTATCAAAGTCGTCATCTGATAGCCAGCATGCCATGGTGCACGAGGCTGGAGCTTCAATCTCTGATCATTCGGAGGACTCATTGATACCTCTCTTGATACTAAAGACACCTTACTCTTCACTAGATGTGCCACAAGAGCTTCTATTCGTGACCGACGATGTAGCGAGTAATTGGACTACAGATCGGGAAGCAATCTGAGCTCTAGCGGCGAGAGCTCATTTCCTTCGACACCTGGTTTTCGAGACAGCCCGCACACTCCTGACACTGGACTCGCAAGTTCTAAACCTGTGATGGAAGAGCTACCAGACCTCACCGGGAACATTCTAAAGGCGGCATTGACTGAAGCAGATAGACTCACTGAAAAATGAAGAGGATCTGGTCGCTGCTCGAGAGCATGACCGCGGAACCGATGGAAGACAAGATATCGGAAATCTGAGCCAAAGCTTTCGGTCCAGCATCGCAGACAGTAACCACAAATCCTGTCGACACACCACATGATCTTCATTTGGAAGACTGGGCTGGCCAGGAACTATTGGGATGCAACACCTGGCGAACAGAAGACGGACTCTCGACTAATATGCCCGGTATAGATGCCATCATCACCACGACAGCCACTGAGCTCCACGACACTTTCTGGCACAGTCCATGGTCCGACACATGAGGTGCTTGCAACCTCCGCGAATATTGGCCTGACGAAATCAAGCGAGGCCCCAAGTGCTTCACATGCCACCAACGGCCGCACCTCGGGTGAATTCTTTTTCACCTATATATTCCACCGCAAACTTCCTGCTTGCATAATCAAGCAAACAGCTTGGTCGATCTCATCTCCACCAAAAGATGTGATTGACCATTCTAGCCGAACAACCCGCAGGAAACGCTCTGCGCAAACACTATATCAAGCGATCATATAAAGTATCCTGCCCGACTGGAGAAATTAGGTTGTTCAGCTCTTCAATGAGCAGGCCCGTTTCTTGTCCTACTGATGACTTCAGTAGGTTTTCTTTTTGTCAGTATTCTGGAGGTCGGGAGGTCGAGTCCTGCGGTGGGTGCAAGGGTTCGAAGAGGTGGTGTTGGTGGCGAAATTTTGCCAACATTTCGCTCTTTTGCGTCTTGGGGAACTTCATGATAAGGACATGTGGAGTCTGAGGGAGAAGCGCTCGAGGTGATGCCGGTGCACGACTTGGGCATTAGCCCTTTGTACTCCCAAGGTCACGAGGCCGAGTGGGTGAATAGGGGTAATGTGGGAGTATCCATGATTTTTTGCCATTGCTGGAGACCTCTGCGTCTTGTCGACTCGAATTGAGTGATACACTGAGTTCAAGTGGTGTAACAAAATAACAAGCTATCGAGCAGCACTGGAGACAATATGGTGGACTTAAGCCACGCTCTGCACGAGGCGCCGCGATTCACTATCTACATCGACCCCAAAACGATACCACGTACCAAATATGGCTGACGTCCTTCTGCTCGGTAGGGGCGTGTTCAGTTCAGATTTGTTGTAGGAGGTATGTTTTTCGCGACATCCTTACCCTGCGTTTGCACGTTTACTGCGCTAGTGTTTCATGTGAGCGAAAGCCGTTGAACAGCTTCGCCTCACGCGCTGCCACCATTCTTCGACATCACCAACAACAACACCAACAAGACTGGACACGCAACACCGCCGCCTCTGGACACCAACCTGGACTGTACGCTTGCTGCTCTGGACCATACTGGACTGGACACACATGAAGCTTCTTGCTGAGCAACACTGATTGTACTTGTAGACCACAACACCGCCTAGTCCGCAACTTCTCCCGCCCATCCCTCGCCCCCGTCGCAATGCGCGACGAGTCCACCATTCATCCTGCGTTCCGGTACGTAGCCATGAGGATCCAGTGCCTTCTACAGCGGTCCAGACACTCCCAAAGCCCCTGAAATTGCCCTTCGCACCACGCGCCTCTCAAAATCAAAAATCGCTGACAACCCCCATTCTAGCACCAAGACCGCTCCAACGGAGCACGCCGCCGCCGCCGCCGATGACGCCCCCGTCATCACCGAAGAGCGCGCGGAGGCGATCCGCAAGAGCGTGCACTTCCCAAGCACGAGCCTCTCGCCTGCGCGCATCAAGTACCTACAGGACTCGGTCTGCCGCGCCGAGCTCAAGAACGGCAAATCCCTCATCATGGTCAACATGAGCGACCTCCTCGCGGAAGTCCAGGACCCGCTCACCACGGACTCCGACGAGCTCTACCTCTACGCCATCCACCGCCGCGAAGCATCAGAGGACGAGGACGAGACGAAGAGCTACGAGTGGAAGCGAGTCAAGGGGACCTACAGGAATGAGGCGAATGCGAATGCCGCGGCTGAGCAGGAGCTGTGTGCTTCTGAGATTGCGATGAGGGATCCAGGTATGTACTAACGTGTGCGCGCGCGTCCCATCGCTCCCCCAGTGGTTTCAGGGGCTGAGGCACTGGCACATGGTTGTCGGGCTTTACTAATGCGACTTCTGTGGCAGGACGGATTGCCATGAATGAGTTCGAGGTCGAGCACAGAGTGAGAGAGAATGGACGCAAGGCACTTCGACTCGTGGTCAAGGGCTGTGGAGAGGTAGAAGTTATGGTGCACAAGATGAGGACCCGGGCTTAGGCTAGGGACGACGAAGACGACGTATGGAGATCATGAAGACTACTGAAGAAGATGATGACTATCGAGGAAGACCAGTACTACAGGAGAAGACGAAGGACTGGAGGGCCTCACGCGCATGATGACACTCCACACGGAGACTGGGCACACCAGCAGGTCAGAGCGACAGCCTTTTTATCAAGAAAGACGACAGCGAAACCAAGCGCTTGGCGATTGCTTATGCCAGAAAAGCTCATAAGATGTAACAAGCACGAAGGAAGGTTGAAGAGACTCCATCAAAGAATGAAAGATGAGATACAACACATCGCGTGAACGTTAACAATTCTCTACCACCTATTTGTGTACTCATCGACGCGCCCCAACCCCCAACAGTCGCCATAGTTATACTAGCATCGTAGACGACCTGATAGTGGTTCTCGCGCGGGCGTCTGGTCATGGTGTATGTACATACAGGCACTGTAGTAATTCAGGCTTGCTTCAAGTGCCAAGTGGCGAACACATTTTCCCCAACAAGCTGCAAAAAATGCAAGAGCACACATCTCTCAAGAGCAGGAGGCAAAGCCTGGAAAAACGATTCTGATGAGCTCGCAACTTCAGGCCATGGCCTGGTGGTATTCGACGACGCCAAACTCCAACGCTGCTCGTATCCCTTATGCTGCGACAGCTATATCGTGTGTCGTTTAACTGCCCAGCTCGAAAAGGGACACGGCGGACTCCAGGTTGTCGGCCATGGTGTCCGCGACTATCTCATCGACGAAGCTGTTACCCATAGTCTCGCCAAATTCAGTGCTGTCATCCAGGATCTTGATGTGGATGTTGTCCTCGTAGAGGAGAAGAGCAGCCTTGATTGTCTTGTCGACTGGGCGTTCAAAGTAGTCGCTGTCGCCACCAGCTTTGTTACCGTGAAGAGTCGACTTGCAGCGCTTGTCACCTGGTGCGAGGACCTCGAAAATATCGAATTCACCGCAGCCAGTGGTCCAGCATGAGCAGTCGGCGTTACCGTATTGGAGAGTACGTGGGATCTGGGCATTGAGGAGCCAGATGGCGGGCATGTTGGTTGGATCGTATTTGCTGGCGGTGGTTGTGCCATCGTCTGGCATGCTAAACTCAAAGAAGAAAGCCTTGCTTGCGCCGTCAAATCCGTGGTAGGCAACCGTGCCGTCACGGTAGTAGCCACAGCTGTCGTTGTTGCCGCACTTGTCATCAGTCATGATAACGACTTCGGTGCCGGAGGAAAGCTGGCAGTTCTCAAGAGTGGTAGGAGCAGAAGCACCAGACTTGCCATCGGCGCTGGCGTAGGAGAGCGAGTTGCCGAAGCTGTAGTCGAAGACACCAGAGCCAGAGCCACCTTCGTGATTGAGGAAGACGATGCCCTGAGACTCGGCCTGCTCAGCGTTGTAGTAACCTTGACGAGTCCAGCCAGAGCCGTTGCTGCTCGAGTCATCGTCATCTTTGCTGGACGAGGAAGCGGTTGGCTGAGTCGATGTTGAGGATGTCTTGGAGGACGATCCGCTGTCATAGCTGGGAGGAGCTGAGGCGGCCGAGTCTTGCTTAACATCGGCGCTGCCAGTGGATGCACTATCGTAGCTTGGAGCCGATGCGACCGAGTCTTGCTTAGCAGTGGCACCACCATCGTATTCGTTCTTCCATGTCTGGGTCACGCCATTGATGACTGCAGTGACCATATCACCGAGTGCTGGAGCGCGCTTCTCAGCATCACGAGCGTGGTGCAGGTGGGCATGTGCGTGTCCGTGAGCGCGTCCCCTTTCAACGGCACTGCGACGGCCAGGGTCCCTCTTCTCCTTGTAGGAGGAGGCAGCAGCGGTGGCAGGTGCGTAGAAAGCGAACTGCTTAAGCTCGAGTGGTCCACGGAAATGCAGGGAGACTTCCTCATCGAATGGCGACAATGTGCCATTGTATCCAACCGGCGAGCTGGAGCATGCTCCGTTGTCCATCTTGGTGACCTTGTTGTAAGAGCCCTCGCCACCCACGCCTGTGTAAGTGATGGCCTTGACACACTGGCAGTAGTAGTTGCCATTGTCGTCGGTGCTTCCGTGGGAGCACAGGTCGGCGGAAACAGTGGCCGCGAGCAGCGCTGCCGCGGTGTAGAGGTACTTCATCGTGTTGTTGACTTGGTCGCGTTATCGAAGTCCTTCCAGAGGGTTGCTGGTCGTGTAAATTCCAAGAAGGGGTCGTTGTTGGGTATCTCGCGGCCGGGGGGGGGTGAATCCAAGTTCTCCTGAAGTGGTCGCTACTGTGTATTGCTAATGCTATTGCTATTGGATTTGTTGTGGTATGTTGTTGCTACCGTGATGCCAGCACCTGAGGCGGTGAACGAGTGACTGGTGTGGCGCGGTAGTAATGACCGACTTGGGGTGAGGATGCAATGGTGATGAAGGAAAAGAGAAACAATCCGAGCGCCTCTCAGCAGGATGCGAGGAGGAGGAGGGAGAGTTGTCGCCGTGAAACGTGATCTAATTTGCCGCCCCCCAGTCGAAAGCGTCGTGGTCATGCGAATCAGGTACCCGATCTGGCCCGCTACTGCAGGACGGGTGGCAGCCGAGATTAAGGCTCGGCGATCACTGGTGATGGCACAGATGGTGGACTCGCCGACGACGAATGCTGTGGCGACAAGAAAGAGAATTTCGTGGCCGCTTCGTTTCAGTCGTCGCGTTCAGGCGGCGCATGTGGACCGCATGCGCTTGCTGCATCGCCACCACGTAACGTGTTTTGTTGGACACGATTGATTGATGATGAATGTGTCTGGCATGGGCTGGAATGCAAGCACGGCCTGTCCAAACAACACGGTCTCGAACGCCATCCATGTGGAGGCGCTCATCAGTCTTCCGAAAATCTCACGTGTGTCAAGCGACTCAAGCCAGCTCAGCGTCGTCAACATCATCGTCATCATCATCATCACCATCTTCTTCCGACGACGTCGTGCTGCCTGCTGCAGTGTTTGCTAAAGACAAGGACAGACTTCCCGCTGACACCCAAGCGAGACAAGGGTGCTTGTTGATGCTCGGCGCTGTAGTTCTACAATAACACTCGCGCTGTCCTGCCACGCTTCTGCAGTACACGTACTGTTCCTTGATTTTTATACTGCGCGTCGGTCAATCTCACGAATAACAGCGCCGCGCGTCCACATGGAGAAGACCGCGCCGATGTTGCTGTGGGCGGAGGTCGTGCCGACAGCCGCGACCACAACAAGCTCGACGTGAAGCGTCAACGGGATTCGCGTTGGCAACGTTGATCCTCATTCGCGGACATTTTGATGCGTCGCAAAATATCACATTTCACGTGAGGCGGTGCGTGGAGCAATATAGCACTTTGCTGAAGGGAAGGAATTTGATTGATGAGATATCTCAGAATATGTCCATGCGGAACACAATGGATGGTCCTGCTGTTCCAGTATGCCGGACGTGTGCAGTGCGGCGCACGAATGGCGCTCAAAGTCGGGACCTACCGTGCCTGGACCAGCACTTGCGTGGTAGTACTTCTGCCAGACCGCGATTCAGATATCGAAAGTCGCCATGCAGTAACTGATGACAGTGACACTTGCCAGCTGCATACTGTGCTGTCCGAAGAGGAAACTATCACTTCGACAGTCAGCCTGGCAACCCCTTCGAAGTGCCGTATGCAGGAGCGTCGCCGTTGAGGATGGTTCAGAAGTCCATATAGATCATCGAAACCCGAAGGTTTCTGACACTAAAAGCGAACGTTAGAACTTGTATCGCTCAATCTCATCTAGTTGGAAATTCACTTACTAAGAGGTACCAGAAAAAGTAAATGTAAAGGAAATCATCATGTGAAGGTTATGGTGCTCGAGGACGTCTTGTGCTTACCGTTTCGCGCATTTCCCTCCATGACGGGCTCCGCTGCTTGGTCAGTCGGGCGCCATCAGAGAAGGAGGTCCGCTGCAGGTCGCAGGCTGTTTTCCGGCGTGGCAAGATGCAGGTGATGGAAGTTTTGGTTTTGATGGTGTTGACGGTGTGAAAGAGAAAGTACAGAGGAAAAATTCTGCTTCTCTCGTGAAGCTCCGAGGATGCCGCGGGCTGATTCAGCTCGTTCTTGCCTCAGTGCACCAACTCCGGCTTCACCTTCTTTCACACTCCACCTCGTCATCATGCTTCGTGCACATCCGTCAAACTATTGACGCACGAATAACAAGGCCTTTGACCGCCCAGGACGCAACTCTCGAGTTCAGTTCAGCTGGAGTGCCCCTTCGATGGGCCACGTTTCTCTGGCCGAGCTTTGGGACTATGCTCGCATTCATTTGCACGCGTATACTCCGTTGCCAGAGAGGCGGAACCCAGATACTTGGCTCAGCACCATGTCTACGGCATCGTTGCGGTCTTTCGGGGGCTTTGGAGATCTCCCCTTGCGCATCAATTGCATTCATGTGTTAAGGAAGGCTGTTCAAAGTCCACGCTCGTATGCGTGCACGAGCACGATCGACTGCGATGCTGCGATACTCTCTCGGCCCGATCAGCATCGATGCTTGCCTTCCAAGTGCTGTCGGACAGTGTGCAGACTCTTGCAGGGCTTGTGGAGGCACGACTGGAATATACTTATCCTAGTCATCATCCTCTCCATTGGATTGTGGCACCCGCGCTCTCTGGGGGCAAATGACTTCAAAGACGATGTTGTCCAGAGTTGTGAGTATCGAACTGGCCAGTGTATGCTGACTGTGCTCAAAAGCAGACATGGGTGCCAACAGAAATGATGTCACATCAAGGTAAAGAAAGAGTAATGCGACATCCAACGAATGGCAGCCGCAGTGCATCCGGACCGCCGAGTAGTCGATAGTATATGTGCTGATGAGCCTGCTTTGAAGGTGTCAAGCTAAGTAAAACATTCTTCCTACATCTCACCTCCTGTTACACCAACAGCAATGGCTTTCGATGCGCTAGTGCATGATGCTCGCGGCGAGCGACGAGGCCTACCTGCGGATGTAGAAGTTGCCCTTCAACAAATAGAGAAAGTCTTTGAGGTTAATACAGCCAAACTGCACGAAATAGTGGATGCTTTTACGCACGATCTCAAAGCAGGCCTGGAAGCAGATGGCTCTACCATTCCAATGAACCTCACTTGGGTCTTCGACTCACCTACAGGCGACGAGGCGGGCTCTTTTCTGGCGATGGACTTGGGTGGTACCAACATACGAGTCTGCTGGATCACGCTCAACGGACGCGGAATGAAGATAGACATGATTCAGGACTCCTATAAGCTACCCTCAGAGATCAGGACTGGCACTGCAGATGCGCTGTGGAACAACGTAGCAGACTCCCTTCAGAACTTCATCAAGAAGCATGATCTTGGTGGCACAGCGGAGCAGCCGCTACCCTTCGGCTTCACTTTCTCCTATCCGGCCACACAGCATTACATCGATCATGGAATCCTGCAGAGATGGACAAAGGGGCTTGACATCAAAGGTGTCGAGGCTGAAGATGTTGCGGGCCAGCTACGCAAAGCGATGGAAGAGCGGGTCAGCATGATATTGTTGTGTGCCTCGGGCTTGCGCTAACGATTGAGTAGAATCTTCCTGTCCGGTTGGTAGCGCTGATCAACGACACTACCGGCGCCATGGTTGCATCTGCGTACCACGACCCGGACACCATCGTTGGCGCGATCTTCGGCACGGGCTGCAATGCTGCATACATGGAAGACTGCAGCTCAATACCAAAGCTACCCTCGGAAGTGCCGAGAGACCGCAAAATGGCCATCAATTGTGAATACGGCGCTTTCGATGACCAGCACAGAGTCCTACCACGAACAAAGTACGACATACAAATCGACAAAGAGTCCCCCAAACCAGGTCAACAGACTTTCGAGAAACTCAGCGCAGGTCACTACCTCGGAGAGATCTTTCGCCTAGCAATTGTAGATCTGCACGATCAAGGCCTTATCTTCAAGGATCAACCAATAGAGAAGCTACGAACACCTTATGTCCTCGACACTGGGTTCCTCTCGCTGCTTGAAGACGATACGTCAACGGATATGTCAAACTCCAAGCAGCAATACAAAGAACTCCTCGACATCGACGCCACAGACGATGAAATGACAGTGTCGAAACGTCTCGCAGAAGCCATCGCAATCCGGGGCGCGAGGCTTTGCACAAGTGGCATCGCTGCAATATGCCGAATGAAGGGTATCACGCAAGGTCATGTCGCCGCTGACGGCAGCGTGGCCAACAAGCATCCCAAATTCAAGAAGCGATGGGCGGATGCTTTGGGTGAGGTAACCGGATGGCCAAAGGACAGGAAGGAGGATCCGATCACTATGACGAGCGCAGAGGACGGAAGCGGTATTGGCGCTGCTGTAATAGCAGCCATGACCATCAACCGAGCCACCAGGAGAGATAGCGTGAGGATCTTGGATCAGAGGATAGGGCAGTGAGGTTACGGCAGCCTTATTGCGCTAGCCGAAGACACCTAAACGAGCGTCTTGTTGTCCTGTGTCATTCAGCACCAGAACCGCATCGACCATCGCTCCAGCAGCACCCAGATAATTCTCCGGCTTGCACAACTCCTCTAGCCTATCCCGAGCTACCGCCTCCGTCACCTCAGCCTTCTGAAGCAACGTCGCTAGCAACGTACGCTCCCGGTCACAACTCTCGATCGTCTCCCTACAGGCCGCGTAGACCACCTCATGCGCCTTCTGCCGTCCAATCGTCTTCGCTAACTCCATCATTACCGCCTCCGCCACAATCAGCCCCTTCGTACTATCCAGATTCTCCTTCATCGCATCGACATTGACCACAAGTCCGGAGAGCGCGAATTTCGCCTGACTCAGCGCTCCTACCACGAGAACGAACGACTCCGGTACTGCAGCCCATTCAAGATGCCACGGTCCCGTAGCGCGCTCGAAGTCCGTCAGCATGGCGTCTAAGCACAACCCAGCGTTGGCGCGCAGCATTTTCGATGCAGCGAGGATAACTTCGCTGCCGATAGGATTCCGCTTCTGTGGCATGGTGGAGGATGCACCGCGGTGAGGGACGAAGGGTTCGCTAACTTCGGAGAATTCATTCGAGGACATTATGATGAGATCTGTGGCTACCTTTCCCAACGTACCGCCGATGAGGGCGAGGAAGTTTATGGTCTCTGCGATTCCGTCTCGGGCTGTGTGCCAGGTAATGGGAGGTTCCTCGAGACCGAGCTGTCGGGCAAGTCTGGCGCGGACTCTGAGGCTTCGCGCGGTGTCAGGTCCTAGGGACGCGAGAGTCCCTGCCGCGCCGCCGAACTGAACCACAAGGCAGCGTGGGCGGAGTTGCTCGAGGCGTTCGAGGTGGCGTTGGAATGAGGAGAGGTAGATTGCACATTTGTAGCCGAAGGTCACAGGCAGTGCATGTTGCAGGTGCGTACGGCCAGCCATTGGGGTGTCCTTGTGCTTCTCCGCGAGAGAGCTCAGAGTATTGATAATGGCTTTGATGCGTGCTTCCACGAGGATAAGCGCATCTCGCATCTGCATCATGGTTGCAGTATCTTGGATGTCTTGCGTGGTGGCTCCCCAATGGACGTACTTGCCGGCTTCCTCGCCGCATTGTTTCGCGAGCTGGGTGACGAGAGGGAGGATCGGATAACCTACAATTTCTGTCTCTTGGGATAATTTATCGTAGTCCAGATCTTTGCCACATTGGAAGATGATCTTTTCCGCAGCATCGTATGGGATCACTTCGTGAAATGCTTGAGCGCTCGCTAGGTTCTTCTCCACGAGTACGCAGTAGTCGATGTACTTCTTATCCTCGAAGATCTTCCTGATGTCCTCTGTGCCAAAGAGGTTTTTGAAGAGGAGGGAGTCGATGGCGCTGACTGGCATATTGGTTTGCCGTTGAACATGAGCACATTGGAGAGCAAGTAGTTGATGAGCATAATCAGGAGGTCGCGAACTACATCGCAACATGTCACCTCCACGAGAGGGAAGTATACGACTGATGCCGGTATCGCATGGGGATCGTCATGCAGCGGAAACGTAGCCGTACGCTTCGACAATGTCACCTCGTCCTATTCCTACGAGACATGCGCACTACGACATTCTCCAGAGATGAAGGGATAGCAGATTTGACGGCTCATGGTTGGGGATATGGGAGGTACAGGTAGAATAAAAGTCAAGACCATGAAAAAGCGCGAGATCCAATCCACGTGGCAAGCCTGCTGGTGACGTGGATCTCGTTTCGAACACGATTGTCAGCATCGTTCAGCGGTTCCTGACATAGCACGCTGGTCGTGCATGAGGGTCCATTTCTATCAAAGGAACACCGGGATATGGCTGCCTAGACTGATCTGGTAGTGTTTCATTCACATGCCAGCCTGTCCTGATCTCAATCGCCCACCCACCACCTCCGTCCGCCCACCATGGCTCACGCCGAGTGGACATCGACAGCGAGAGCGCTCGCCGACCAATTCGACGACAACGACCACATTCTCCCCGTCAGCGAATCGCGAAGATCAAGCTCGCCGATATGGAGTCGGCGCTCCATGGACGCCTCACAAACACTTTCGCGACCGCAGGGCATACAGGCGAAATGGATGCAGACGGCTGAGAAGTGGAATGGCCGAGCAATGCGGCAATGGGCGCGGTTGTCGCCCTTACAACAAGGAGGACTGGTGGTCGCGTGGCTCATAACGACCGTGCTGTTCATACTATTCCTAGTCTACAGCTCCAAGATCTTCGCGGCTCTGGAACCAGCCGCCGAGAAGTGGAGGAACATGCCCGGAGGCTGGCTGATTCTTTGGCTCATGACATTCTTCGTCTCCTTTCCTCCTATGATCGGGTTCTCGACCTGCGTTACCATTGCAGGCTTCGTCTTCGGCATGAAGGGATGGTTCATTATGGCGACAGCGACAGTAGTGGGATCTACAGCTTCGTTCCTTGCATCGCGATCGGTGCTTAAGAACTTCGTGAGCAGGATGACGGAGAAGAACAAGGACTTTGCGGCGCTGTCGCTCGTGCTTAAGCATGACGGGTTGAAGCTGCTAATCATGGTCCGGCTGTGTCCATTGCCCTACTCTTTCGCGAACGGCGCTATTAGCACGATCCCGACGGTGACATGGCAGAACTTTATGCTGGCAACAGCGATCGCTTCGCCGAAGTTGCTGCTGCACATATTCGTGGGAAGCAGGATAGGAGCTTTAGCCGACTCAGACGAAAAGATGGACACAGGCGCCAGGATCATCAGCTACCTCAGCATTGTCCTCGGTATCGCGCTGGGCATAGGCACGGGATACGTAATCTATACGCGGACAAAGGCCAGAGCGAAGCAGCTCGAGGCGGAAGAGGCTGCTGCAGCCAGCTCTGGACGGCGAGAGAGCGAAGATGATCCAGACTATGTCGATGACGAGGACGAGCGAGAGACAAGGAACGTGCTGCGCAACAGTAGGAGTGATATTTCGTTACATCCGACTTATGGAGACGAAGCAGATCTGGAGAACGGGTACAGGGACGAATACACAGACGACGAAGACGCCACTGAGCGGGATGTGTTTGATGTGGGAGATGGTGACGACGATGACGATGATACAGGAAAGAAAAGCCAGCGATAGACTAGATCTTGTATTATTCGCTGCGAAGCTGGCACCGATAGACTGTGATCACCTTTTCATTGTCATTCTGTGCTGACACTGAGAATTGCTGCGTGCTTTCTCCACGTCTGCAACACGAATCTGACGCGCGCACGGACTGATGCGTAAAGCTCGACTTCACCTTTCACTTCCCCCCCCCCCCCACAGCTCCCTCTTCCGCACTGCACCGCAGCATGCCCCTAGAAGTCACTTACCCTCGGCCGCAGGCATCGAAATCAAATTTGCTCTGCTCATAGCGTCCATATAAAGGCCCGGGGGCAATTTTCCCCTGGACTTTGAAGCTTCTATCTCACTCTCACGACGGCCTCTAGAACCAACCAACTTCATCGCTTTCGAGCCACGAGGCAAATCACTGCCTCCGAGTCGCCTCAGGGGGTCATGGCCAAACTTGGTCAAGTTGTCGCCTCCATGCATTCAGCCGCGCATATCGCCAGGGGAGACAAACGCATGCTGAGCCGAGAGGCAGGTCGTTCAGCCTCTGTCCTTTGATAATAACCCTACACTTCGTTTCTTCCTCCGTAAGTTTTGGGCAACGTTCATCTGCTCGTGCACATGAGCGCTTGCTCCGCACATTCTAGGACCATGTCTCGCACACGTGAGAGCACGGTCCACAGTTCTGCACCTCTCGATCACGGCGTTTGTCAACTTCAAAAGTGATGATTCATCCGAGCTCGGTTCCCAGCACACCTTCTGCAGGACTGAGCTCAAGGACAGCACGATCGTATTGCAGTCCAGGAGGATGGTCTTAGAAGCTACATTCCTCACACTGCCTGAACACCTCGTGCGAAGGCTTCCTCTACTGCCAATGTGCCGTGCATACAACATGCTTATCACGTGGCAGGGGTATGTTGAGGCACATTGCGAGGCGGGACTAAAGGTTCTTTACGCCTCCATAAACTTGGCAAGGGTTTGGTTTCAAGTGGATGGCAGCTTCGAGCAAGAATGGGGGTTGTGAGAGCTGAGGACGTTGATCAAGACGCAGAGTATGGGTGGAGAACTCCAGCCTCGAAGGTTATACACAGCCTTCAGGAATTGGACCAGGCTGGCCGTGTGAGCCAAGGAGGCGGACCATGTTCAGACCATGCTCGAAAGTTTCGAAATGGTGATCTCATCACTCCGCTGTGAGACCACAGCCTGAATACAGTCTTCTCACACAACGGCAGATGAAAGTGGGGGAGTATGTGTTCTGAACTTTTGGCCCTGCTATAATACACGTACTATACACAAAAGAAAACTTGTCGTAGTAGACACACTTTGACCTCAAACACGCTCCCCAAACATCCCATTCCCCAACCCCATTCCCGCTTCGCTGCAAAACAATACGCAATCAGGACATACTGTCGAAAAATTTCGTCCTCTGGCCGTATACATTACGTCTCTACCATCACAGCCATCGGACCTCCCAGCCTGTTGATCTCATCCATCGCATCGGCCTTATTGAGGGTATCCTCAATCTCCTCCGACCGTTTCTCATCCTTCGTCTTCTTGTCGTTGTCTAAGAAGCAAAGGTACATTAGAAAATTCTAGAGTCGCGTGCTTGCTCGCTTGGCAACTCGCTCACTCTCTCGCGCGCACCACCAGAAAACACTCACTGCTCCAGCAGCGACCCCCCAAGGTAAGGATAGTGATGCAGTGTGTACGTGACGAAGCAGACGATGAGGAGGTTTACTTACTGCTGCCGAAGAGACCACCGACGATCGGTAGCGACTGCAGCTTGTTACCACCCTTCTTGTCACCGCCCTTCTTCTTATCGTCTATAAGGCCGAAAGACGCGAGGAGTTTGTTGATGCCGAGACCGCCGAGGAGGCCGTTGACGAGACCTCCCAGACCGAGACCGTTGAGGAGTTGACCAACCAGACCGAGCACACCGGCGAGAAGGAGACCGACGGCGGCCAGAATCTGGAAGAGTGGCTGGGTCATCAGGCCCCACAGCGGGTTCAGCTTCTTCTTGGCGTGAGGCATGTTGTTGAGCTTCTTCTTCGCGTCGTCGATGGTGGTGACGACGGTGGTGGTGAGTTCCTTGAGAGTCTCGGCGAGACGGAACTCTTCTGGGGTGGCTTCACCTGTGCCTGCGCGACCCTTGGCTTGGGCAGCGATCTTGCCATCTGGGTCGAGGCCGCGGAGGGAGCCGTTGCACTCCTGGAGGATGCGGCCGCCTTCTTCGATGAGAGGCTTGACGTTGTTGACGAGTTCTTCTTCGTCGAGCTCGTCCTTGGGTGTGGAATCGGCCTTCTCCATGTAGTCCTTGATCTGCTTGCAGATGGGCTGCATCCTCTCGAGAGTCTGCGAGCAGATGGCGGACATCTTCTCGGCGATTTGCCTCTCTTCCTCACGCTTGCGAGCTTCCTCGAGCTCCTCTTCGGTTGGGCCTTCGTACTCATCTTCAGCGATGTTCTCGATAAGGGTAACCTCACCGATCTTGTTGCCTTCGACATCGACGACATTGCCGGCGTCATCAATCTCTTGGCCGACGCAATGACCAAGGTCACCCATGGTGAGCTTGCCGAGGAGGTCTCCGTTCTCGTCACGGACCTCACCCTCCTTGTTGACACGCCTGCCAGACATCGGGTTGATGCGGCGCTCCTTCTCCTCTGGCTCCCATCTCTCGGCCTTTCCGATGGTGTTGCCGTTCTTGTCGGTGATGTCTCCATCCTCATCGACGGTGTGTCCGAGGAGCTTCTTGATATCGCCCTCGACAACACGACCAACGATGTCGCCTGCTGGCGTTGTGACAGTGCCGTCCTTGTTGATCTGGAGTCCTTCGAAGCCAGCAAATGGACCTTCCTCGCTTCGCACACCGGTGACGATCTCGCAGCGACCGATGACATTGCCAGAGTCGTCCCAGATTTGACCTTGACCATCAACCTTCTTGCCGATCATTATGTTTGGGTCACCTTCGACGACACGGCCAATGATCTGCCCACTGCCGTCAACAGCATATCCAGCCTTGTTGATTGTGGTGCCGTTGAGTCTCGATAGGTCTTGCTGCTCTTCCTCAGGCTCGTCGTAAGGCTCGGCATGCCCCTTGACGTTACCGTACTTGTCAATAATATCACCATCTTCATCGACATGGAGACCGACCAGTCTCTTCGCGTTACCTTCTGTGATGTAGCCAACACGGTTGCCGTCTTCGTCCTCGACGTATCCGTCCTTGACCACACGGAGTCCAGTAAGGCCGGCGAATGGACCTTCTGCGCGTGCAACACGCTCGTTCTCGGGCAGGATCTCGCAGCGACCCACGACCTTGCCGGTGTCGCCGTAGATGTATCCATTCTCGTCACACTTACGACCAGCAAGCTCAGTGGCGTTGCCTTCGACGAGACGTCCGAAGGGGATACCCTTCTCATCGACGACATAGCCTTGCTTGTTGAGGTACTTGCCCTCAAGAGCACTGTTGTCGACTGGCTGCTCTTCCTCTTCCTCGATCGGTTCCGCGTGGCCCTTGGTATTTCCGAACTTATCGATGATATCACCATCCTCATCGACCTTCATACCGACCAAGCGTTTGGCATCACCCTCGGTGATCTCACCAACGACATTGCCATTCTCGTCTTCGACCTTGCCCTCCTTGACAACGTGAAGACCCTCGAGTCCGGCGAATGGGCCTTCTGGCTTGGCGACACGCTCCTCTTCTGGGATTGGCTCACAGCGACCGACAGGCTTGCCGCGGTCGTTGTACAGGTAACCTTGCTCGTCGCACTGTCTTCCTGCGAGCTCGTTGGCGTTGCCCTCGACAAGACGACCGAATGGTACACCGTTGGCATCGACTGCGAAGCCTTGCTTGTTGAGAGTGAGACCGTCCAAGATGGAGTAGTCGACCTCCTGCTCATCTGGGAGAGGCTCTGCGTGCCCCTTGACATTTCCGAATTTGTCAAGGATGTCACCATCCTCGTCAACACGCATTCCGAGAAGCTTCTTCGGATCTCCCTCGGCGATCTGACCAACGACGTTGTCATTGGCATCAGCAACCTTTCCACCCTCAATCACGTGCAGGCCCTCAAGGCCTTGGAAGGCGCCACCGGTCTTCTGTACGCGCTCCTCTTCTGGAAGTGGCTCGCATCGTCCAACAACCTTGCCGGTATCGTTGTAAATGTAGCCGTTCTCATCAGTCTTGCGACCAGCCAAGTCGTTGGGGTTGCCCTCCACGATCTTGCCGTATGGCACGCCGTTCTCGTCGACAACGTAGCCAGCCTTATTCAAGATGAGGCCGTCGAGAACAGTGTAGTCCAGTGGCTCTTCCTCGGGAAGTGGCTCGGCATGACCCTTGACGTTGCCGTATTTGTCAACGATGTCACCGTCCTCGTCCACAGACAAGCCAACGAGACGCTTCGGGTTGCCTTCGACGATTTCTCCGACGACGTTTCCGTCCTCATCAGCAATCTTACCACCTTCGATGACTCTCAAATCGTCAAGACCAGCGAATGGGCCCTCAGGCTTGGCTTCGCGCTCTTCCTCCGGAATGAGCTCTACACGGCCAATGACCTTGCCTTGGTCGTTCCAGAACTGGCCCTGGTCATCGAGCTGGCGACCAGCCAACTCCTTGGCTTGACCCTCAACCAGGCGAGCGACTGGGATGCCTTCATCGCCAATGATAAGGCCAGCCTTGGTCACAGTCTTGCCCTTGAGGAAAGAGAGATCGGCAGGTTGGTCTTCTTGCTGCTCCTCTTCCTCCGGAATATAGCGGTCGGCATGACCAACAACAGAGCCCTTCTTGTCAAGGACATCGCCGTCTTCGTCAACAGTGCGACCGAGGAGCTTCTGCGGGTCGCCCTCGGTGAGATATCCAACAGTGTTGCCCTCTTCGTCTTGGACCCAGCCGTCTTCAACGACATGGAGACCTTCGAGACCAGCAAAAGGCGCCTCCTCCTCAGGATCCTCCTGTGGCAAGGTCTTTGCGCGACCGATGACGTGGCCTTTGTTGTCCCAGAACTGGCCTTCGGAGTCGGCAGTGATGCCAGCCTTCGACAGCTTCTTCGCATCCCCTTCGATAAGTTCGCCGACAATGGCGCCCTCGTCGTTGATGAGCTTGCCTTGCTTGTTAACAGTGAGGCCTTCGAGTATTGAAAGAGGTGGCAGCTGATCGCCTTCTTCCTCCTCATCTTGTGCCTCGTCGCCTTGCTCCTCATTTTGCCCTTCATCCTGCTCTTGATTCTCGGACGGGATGGTGCGCACGGAGCCGATAACGTTGCCGGATTCGTCAAGAACATCGCCCTTGTTGTTGATCTTCTTGCCTGCACATTGAGAGAGATCGCCGCTGGTGAGCTCGCCGATAGGCTCGCCGTCCTCGTTGAGAACTTGACCCTTCTTGTTGACCTTGAGTCCTTCCAGAATTGAGACGGCTGGTGTTTCTTGCTGGACTTCCTGTGGAAGAGTGCGTACGTGCCCAATGACATTTCCGTCCTTGTCGAGGACTTCGCCGGTGGCATTGATCTTCTTGCCAGCGCATTGCGAAAGCTCACCCGCGGTGAGCTCACCGATTGGCTCGCCATCTTCGTTGAGGACTTGACCCTTCTTATTGACCTTGAGGCCGTCGAGGATGGAGAGCTCTGGCTCCTCATATTGAGGCTCTTCTTCCTCGGCCTCACCTTCCTCTTCGCCTTCTTCCTCTTGGCCCTCTTCGCCTCCTTCCTCTTGGTCCTCGTCGCCTTCTTCCTGTTGCTCTGGAAGTTCACCAAGTTCCTCGAGGAGCTCCTTGGTGGCCGTCTCGGCAGCCTCGCCAGGCACAACACGAACGTGACCAACGAGGTCACCCTTCTTGTTATAGACCTCCCCCTTGTCGTTGGCTTTGCCGCCAGCGCAAGCTTGAAGATCGCCATCGGTGAGCTCTCCTATCTCCTCGCCATCATCATCGAGAATCTTGCCCTTCTTGTTGACACGACGTCCGTCGAGGATGCGGAAGTCGAGAAGAGTCTTGACACCGCCGAGCTTCTCAGCAGCGCCCTCGGCAAGTTCAGTCTTTCCGAGAACGTTCCCATTCTCATCCAGAACGTTGCCCTCCTCGTCGATCTTGAGCGTGTTTGGGTCGACCTCACCCTGTGCGATCTTCTCGCGCAGGTCGCTGTCTTCAACACCACCGAGAATATTGCCTTCTTCGTCGAGGATGTCTCCGGCTTCGTTGAGCTCCTTGCCCTCGAGAGCTTCGATACCGGGAAGCTGATCTTCGATCTCCTCTGGCTGAGCGTCTTCAGCAGCCTCCTCAGCGCCCTCCTCGATACCGTTGACTTGGTCTTCGGCATCTTCGGTGGCTTGTTGAGCTTGCTGGCGTGCCTCGTAGACGCCCTCCTCGACAAGCTGCTCGGCGTCATCGTGGATCTCGGCGTACCCAACGACGTTGCCATCTTGGTCGATGAACTCTCCCTGGTCGTTGAGAGTGGCGTTCTGGAGCTCCTGTGGGTCACCATCGACAACACGGCCGATGGTGTTGCCCTCAGAGTCGTAGATCAGACCGTCAACCTGGCAAGTGAGGCCTTCAATAATGGAAAGTGGTGGCAAGTTGGCGTATTCGTCGACCTCTTCCTCGATGCCGTCAGCGGCATCTTGGGCTTGACCCTCAAACTGGCTGAGGAAATCTTGCGCGCCTTCCGGAAGCTCTTCGCCTTGTTCTTGTGCTTCTTGCAGCTGCTTCTTGACTTCATCAGGTAAAAGCTCAACGCGGCCGACGAGATCGCCATCGTCGTCAAGAATCTCACCGTCGTCGCCGATGGGGTATCCTGCGAGGTCCTCTGCGTCACCCTCGGCGAGACGGCCGATTGGGTTGCCCTCCTGGTCAAGGACCTGGCCATCCTCCTGTACTTCAAGGCCCTTGAGCTTTGAGAGATCGACTGGGAGGCCTTCGGGAATTTGGATGCCATTGGTGTCTGGCAGATCTTGGCCGGTAGCATCCTCAGCTGTGTCTTCTGCGTCGCCAGCAGTCTCCTCGGCTTGGGTTTTGGCACCGTTGGCAGCGTCTTGAGCTTGATCTGTGGCGCCTTCGGCCTGGTGCTTCGCGCCGTCAGCAGTCTCCTCAGCTTGGTCCTGAACATCCTCAGCTGCATCGCCTGCTTGATCCTTGGCACTGGAAGTAGCCTTCTCAGCCTGGTCTTGCGCGCCCTCGGCGGCATCGCCAGCTTCGTCGGTCGTCTCGCCAGCGACCTTCTTGCCTTCATCGACACCATCCTCAGCGGTGTCTTTCGCATCATCGGCAGTCTCCTCGACGCCCTGCTTGGCATCTTTGGCGGCGCCAGATGGGTCTTTGGTGGCTTTGCCTGCAAGGTTTGAAGCCTTGCCAGCGGCGTTCTTCGCAGTGTCCAGTGCACCCTTGCCTTTCTTCTGCGCGGGTTGCTCAGACTGCTGCTCATCATCGTCCTGTTCGTCGTCGTCAGCGGATTGGACAGTGTCACCTGCTTTCTCTGTCGCATCGTCCGCGGTGTCTTCGGCCTCATCGCCAGCGTCCTCGGCGGTCTGCTCTGCTTGCTCGCTAAAGTCTTTGCCAGATTGCTGAGCGCCTTCGACGGCATCATCTTCGTCGTCGTCGTCGATTGGCTCCGGCTGTGCTTGCTCAAGGCCCTCCTTGCCCTTCTGGCCAGCCTGAGTGACCTTGCTCATTGGGCCGTCGTCATCTTCGTCATCATCGTCTCTCATCTCGACGCTGCTTCGCGCCTGCTGAGCCTGGTTCTCGGCATCGTTGCCAGCGTCCTCGGCCTGGCTTTGCGCTTGCTGCGCCTTCTGGCCTAGTTGGCGCTTTGACTGGGGTGAATTTGATTCTGGCTTCGTTGCCTGCGAAGCTTTAGGTGTTGACGGCGCTGGCTTATTGCCTGATGCTGACTGTCCGGAAGTCTGTGGTGTCTGTCCTGGTCGTCTGGTCAACTTGGTTGGTGTCTTAGGTGCAGCAGTCTGCTGCTTGCCGGCCGCTGGAGATGGAGCCATTTGCTGTGATTCCTGTAATGTAAATGGAGTAGAATTTCGTGAAGATCGTGAAACAGCGTGACGTCGTCGTGAGAGTGGTGATCTAGTTGGCGTAGGAGGAAAAGAGTAGTACGCGTATTGATTAGAGTTGCTTGTCATGCAATCGCAGGGCCAATGCGGAAAAAAAGAGGAAGTTTTCGTGAAAGTGTGGCTAGAGACCCGGACTCACGTTTGATATATCATGCAGCTAAGATCCAAAAGGCACAGGGCAGCTAGTCTTCCTTGGTGAGCACACAGCATACTCCTGTACCCGCCTGAGTAGCATAGAATGACGTATGGAGAGCTTGCCGACATTGAGCGTCGATAGCTCACGCCTCGTGCGGCCAGTGACGGGCTACGGGGGCTGTCCAAGCAGGTTTCTGTGACGATGGGCGCCACTCTTCTTGATCGTCTATCCTGGTCGAGAACGGAAAGCTGCTGGTGACTTCATGACGGGTGTCCACTCTGATTGACGGGTGATGTCACATTCTTCCAGCCTCGTGTATCATCTACCATGAGATGTGTTAGCGACCAAGCCATGGTCGCCCGAGTAGGGCAGCAGAGTAATATCGATGGTCTTTCATCAGGATCTCTGCTCGCCGGCTCGCGCGGTGGCGAAGTTCCAAGCATTCAATGCGCATCTTCACACGTAGCTGTGGCTAGTGTGCCATGAAAGACCTCATGCCTTGCCCGGTTCCACGAGGTGGGAACAGTGGAGCACACGCGTCTTCTGCCAACTTCAGCAGATCGTCGATAAAACATCCCTGCCAAATATGCAGCAGCGCGAGCCACCAACAGCAGTAGCATTCGAAACGCGGAGAAAGGTATAAGGTCTGCCTTTAAAAAGATGGCTGCATTGCATTGGTGACGTTTCCAGGTTTGGAGCTCAAAGGTTGGAAAGCTCTGAAAGGAAGTGAGGTTGAGGTTGCCATGCTAGAACACATGGCGCAACGTCCGGCTGCAGAGACCGTGTGCGGAGGAGCGGAGGACCCTCCCGGAAGTTTGCGAGCCACGATCGCTGATGAAAGTATGATAACAAGCCACAGCACATGTTTCAGCGCTGTCTTTGCTACGTTTGCTACACGACAGAGTCGACGTTGCACAACGTGTTGCATCATCGGAGGTAAGCAATTTCCAGTTGTGCTACCAGCAAGCGTCGTCAATCCATTTGTCGTGTCAAGTAATGGGGTGCCGAACGTGCAGTGCCGATCTGACGAGCTCCAAGACCGTGACCACACGTCAAGAAGTCATCCTGCAGGCGGTACGTGATGTTGCGGACGCATGCGGCTGTATTCACTCAAGACTTGGGCCTCTTCGGTCGTGGCGCGTGCTGTCGTGTTGTTGTCCTGTGCCTCGTTCATATCGCATACCGATGTTCTGCAATGCGCCAGAGCAGTGCGATGGTCCTTTCATTCTCTGCACGACTCACGCGCTCTGCTTGATCGATAGGGTAGTACTCGGTACGCTCGAAAGGGGGGGTCTCACGACATGCCGCCCGGATCCTCAAGCATCTGCTTCAGGTATCATGTCCGAAGCCAGAGGGTCTTCTTGGGATACGTTTGGAGTCTGCAGAAACGACGCGGAAAGTGGCTCGTGGGAGCCCGGCTCTGTGGCTTTCCAACCGAAAGAAGGTCGAGCCGGACTCGCGCGTTCTGGGAGATGCAGAGACAGGGAAGGAACCCTGCTCCTCCAGCCACAATGATGTCGCTACACCCCGAACCATGGACTCGTGGTGTAACTGGTGTTGGTGCCTGCCAAGATCGCGATGGCATCAGATAGTTCATGGGGCATTGCAAAAGTCCATATTATGCTGCTTGTGCAACACGTGTGCCAATTATGCGCCCTTCGTGATAAGCCCCTTCGTCCCGCGTCATGACATCTCGCGATGCATTTGTGGGAACAATGACGACCCTGGTGGAGTGACCGACGACGCAGACATCATCTTCTGCAGCCATGGTGTCAGTTGGAAGCACTTTTCGCTCCTTACAGAACACTGTCGTTTTGCCTGAGTGGCCTTGACGTGGGCGTGTGAAAATTCCTGGGGGAAGAGCTGTGGAAGGATCGCGGGAGCATACGACGTCCAAAGGACAATGAGTCAAAGCCATGAACAGCGTCACCGAAGGCGACCAACATCATCGGAGAACTTGGACGTGGTTGCTAGCACAGCGCTTCGATTCGTCCGGTCTCGATCCTCGAAGTAGATTCGGGATTGAGGGGGAAACATGGTTGTCGTCGCAGCCTGCCTGTTGGTGAGACGATCTCGCAGGTGGCATGTGTCGAGCAAACGAAGCTGCCGTCAACGATTGAGCAATTTTGAATTGCGCATTGGTACGCGTGGCCGAAGTTGTGTGCCATGTTTGTGTTGTCATCAAGATCCAGCGGACGTTGTGGTAAAGGGCAAGATGAAGTCCAAGGCAATTTGGGCGCATTGGCAGATCGCGCGACCTGAGGACAACACCGGGACGATGATACATTCGAAGCGACTGTGATCGGATCAGAGTACGATGTGCATATGGGACAGACAGACGCGAGTACTCGGTCTCCTTGGTTGTATCGGTCGAACGATTCGCTCCATCATGACAAGCGCGCTCTTTCCCGACTCGTCACGGCGATCAATTCAAGCACTCGCTGCCACCTTGACATCATTAGTCATATAGTGCTCTTATACTTAGCATCAGCTAAACATCTGGGACGGCAGCAACCATATCCTGTGGTGATATATATGCTTCACGACGAGTCGTAGTGATACTGGTGATGAATGTTATAACTTGCCCGTGGGTTGTGTGTGCTGACAAAGGTTCAGGGACCTTAGGAATATCGTCTGCCTCGAATCCCAATCTCACATCTCGAGATATTGAAAAAGCGCGGGGTCAACGTACTCACATGCAAGTCGTCTGCAGGAGCCGAACAGGCAAAAGAGCCACGAACAAAAGCGAAAACCACCGCAAGTACGCAGATTCTCCTCGATCCATCAGCCTGCTCGTTCCAGAGAGAGGTAAACAAAGATATGCATCGATTCGAAGACATGGATCAATTGGTAACAACGCTTCGCTGCGGCCCAACAAGAAAGCAACAGCTCAAGCCATGAACCACCATCCGATAACACGCCAAGGGTCACGGCCGTTCACTTCAGTGGCGGCTCAATGCTCGGCGGCGTAGGCGGCGCAACGGGACCACTAGCAAGTTCATCCTCCTTGCTCCTTACGGCCCTTTCATCTGTCGTCGTCGCCATCCGACCACCTTGCTCCAACGACGAAGGTCCCGGCCCCATCTCCCCTTTCCCATTCCCATCCCCACCAATAGATCCCATCCGTCCACTAACCTTCTTTCTAAACCTGTAACTATAACTCCTCTCCCTCTGCTTCTCCGCCTCCCTCTTCAAGACCTCCCTCTCCCTCGCGGCACTCTGACTCTTATCCCTCTCCTCCTCTTCGCGCTTCCTCTTCTCATCCGGATGAATCATGTCCTTAGCATGCTGCTTCGCGCTCTTAGTGCGTTTCTTGACTTTAATGTACCCCTCCAAACCCAGGATGACGGCATAGCTTCGTGAGACGTTCAGACGGCTTAAATCTGCACCCGCTTCTTTGACGCATTTGAGGAACTCGCGGAAATTCTTGACGGGAGGGGCATAATGGCCTGAGAGAGGGGAGAGTTTGCGGATTTGGCCTCGTTTTATCTCGATCAAGCCTGCGGCACTGACGCGCGCGCCTTTAAGGAAGGAGGAGTGTTGGAATGCGCCGGATTGTTTGATGCCGACGTAGAGGCGGAAGGAAGTGTCAGCGACGAAAATCCAGGTGTTCTTTTTGGTTGTCTTGCGGAGCAGGTGGTTCATTAGGGCGTCGACGCTGACGTGGTTGAGCTTGTTAAGACCTCTCGCGTCGTGGAACTCTTCGTTGGCATATTTTGATGAGTCTTCTTGGCTGCCTGTGCTGATGGAGGTGTTGGTCGAGGAGGAGTCGGAACCCGAGTCGTGTCGTGAGGGCTCTGGCTTCTCGCCTGTGGTTACTTCTCGCCATGTTGGTGTGTCGTCACTGGCGTGGACGATGCCATCAATGCTGTCCTTGAAGTCCGGCGATGTCGTGATCGGCTTTCCGTTCTTGTCCCAGCAGAAGCGACCCTGCGTGTCGATGGTGACCATATACTTCTTCCTCTCATCCCTTGACAGATACCTGACCTGCTCCTTATCCAGTCGTTCCCGTGGTCTATCCTCGAGATCTAGCTCTTTTCCTTCTCCATAATCCAACCAGTAGAAGAAGTTCTCTGTCGTGGTACTCTTCTTCCACTCCTGATGATACCGTCGCAGGTTACTCCCGTACCTGTGTTTCTGATCCACCATCTCGAGGAAATACTCCAGCCCCATCGTCTTCGCGTACTTCTCCCTCTCGGCCTTTTGCTGCCTCTTCACCTTCTGCGCCTCGGCCTGACTCCCCGCATCAGCCTCGCTTTCACTGGTATCATCACAACCAGCTCTTCTCGCGACGGCGCCAACATGCGCCCACCGACTCCTCACCCGCTGCGTCGTCGTCTGACTCTCGCTAAATCGCTCGTCGCGCGGCTTCGGTCGGGTGGTGAGGTTATACTCGGCTATCTTCTTAGCATGCTGCCACAACGTAGGGTCCTTGTCCAGCTTGTGCTCACCTTCCTTAAGTGCCTATCCAAGTGTCAGCCAGCTGCGCTGCATACTGGAAGACAAAGATAAGAGCACTTTCATACCTCGAGCCATCTCGTGCTTGGATCTAGGCCGTATCCTTGCATCGCTCGTCGATCTCTGTGGCCCCGGTAGCTGCGCTGAATGACACGTGCCGCTTTCGCTTCATCGTCGAGTTGGCTATCCTGCTTCCTTCTCCGTTCGAGGATCTCTTTCCTTCGTTCAGCCTGCTTCCTCTCGATGTCGCGCAGCACTTCGGGGGCAGGTAATGCTAACGGATCATGCTTCTTGGCACCATCATCTTCCATGGCGGCGAAACATTCACTAAGGATCTCACCTGCGATACTATCGCGTGCCCCGCCCTTGGCATTAACCAGGAAGCAGGATTCGATATGGTTAAAGGTGCGTGGTTGCAGCGGGGCATGAGCTGACCAGCTCCAGCTTCGAATCTGGAACCGTCGATGTCAAGAGCCGTGTAAGCAGAGTAAGCGCGTGGCTGGTGATCTGGCCAAGTGTCAAACACGTCCGGCGTGCGGAGGAAGTTCGCAATCTGTCGCAAGCTCATGCGTCTGGAATCCTCTTTGACGGAGTCGTGTTGCTTGTGGTGGCCGAGGTGCCCGTACGAGGATGAGGCTTGCTAGATGAGGAAGGTGTCCAAGATGCGATACCGGCGGGAGAACTCAAGTGATATGGTTGGTTGATAGTGACAAGGCATTCCATTGGCTTGTGCAGAGGAAAGAGATGAGTATGAAAGCGTTGCTCAAGACTCGCCATGTAAAGCCCGAGACAATTGGTACTGACGTCAAGTCGTGCCAGGGTATCATGCGCGTCCAATGGCCAGCTAATCCAGCTCGCTCTGAACGAGCCGAGTGGCATGGCATATACGTGCCGCCGTGAATATGTTCACGAAGTACAAATGCCTAAAAGTCTCAGCGGACCGTCTCTTCACCATTGCAGATGTTCTCTTCAACCCACCAAGCCATAACGCCAGCTTCACGCCCTCTGCACGCCTTCCTGCGCGGCGTCGCCGCAGGTTTTACCTGCCGTGCTATCACGAATAGCGGCAGCCTCGGTAGGATCCCTTCCTAAAGTCCCATGCCCATCCCACCTGCATTACTCATCTGCGTATTTATATTGCCATACGGCATCATGCCTCCGCTGTAATCGATCAAAGGATACTGTCCGGGCCCCTGGCTCGTCATCGGTGTATGCGCATACGACATCTGTACCTGCTGCATCTGTTGATGATCCGGCATAGGGTCGTATTGGATCTGCTGATCCTGCTGCATGTCCTGTTGATGCATTTCCTGCTGCAGATCCTGCTGCATGTCTTGCTGTTGCATTTCCGAGGTGCCAGCTTGAGCTTGCAGATCGTGTGTATTCATCTCGACGATGATTTCGTTCTCGTCGCCGTCGCCGATGGCAGCGCCTGCTTGTTCGCCAGTGTAGTTGTCTGCCTTCGTGAAGCCGCCGTATCCGTCTGCGCGACCCACAATCTCGCCAGTCTTCTGCATCTTGGTTCGGAGCTGGCCCATCTTGCGTTTCATGCGTTCGCGCAGCATCTCGTCGTGTATTTGCGGATTCCAGTCTCCCTTGTCCATGTCCACCAGCTGGTACAGTTCGCGATACATGGTTTCGAAGGTGTCGATCTGGGACTGAGTGAACGCGTAGCATTGGTACTGATGCATGAGATCTGCTAGCAGAGCTTGTGCGCGCAACGGCCAGATGTCCTTGCTCTGCACCCACTCGGCGGTCAGATGGTCGCGCCGCCGGCTTCGTCGCTCAAGATCCCTAAGCATGCGCTCTTGACGCTCGGCGGTTCTCTTCTTGGACTCCTCGATCTTCTTCTTGCTTCTGCTGTCTCGCTTCGGCACGTTCGGGATCACGGCGTTGGGGTTGTACAGACTACTTGTACCTTGTCGCTTGGGTGCAGGCTTCGTTACTGAGACCGATGATGCCGACACGCTGCTGTTCTTGCGACTCTGGATCTGGCGCATCTTGAGCTTGAGCTCCACCTCGCGCTTCTCAAGCGCGATCTGCTGCAGTTGAAGCTGGATCGTCTCTTCGTCCTCGGGTAGATCAGCTTCGAGGTTCATCGGCGTGGAGAACGACTGCTGTGGACTCTGCTGTTGCTGCTGGAGCGCGCGAGCCATCTGTGCTTCGACGGATCGTGCGGTCTGCTGAGCCATTGGCGCGTAGGGCGACTGATATTGGCCATTGTTTTGCGGTGGCGCGGTCGTGTCCATGGTGGTGTCACCCTCTTCATCGTCGTCATCTTCGTCATCCTCGCCAGTGCCACTCTTGCGTCTCGTATTCTTCATCTTCACCTTGTCGCCTTTGCGCTCGAAGACACGTCTAATGGTTCGCGTGCCGACAACAATCTTGTACGTGTCGTAGAGCCACCAGAGCATGTCATCCACCGACATCTCCGGCTTCTCCTTCACATGTTCGAAGAGGGCCTGTGCAGTGCGTCAGCCATCAAGTGAAGCTGCTCGCCTGCATGAGACGGACCTGTTCCACATCTGCGTTGAGCACGCGATGTCGCCCAGTTCGAGCCTCCGGTGGCTGATCGGACATGTCGTCAGCCTTGTTTGTGTCTGCCGTCGCTGACCGCGTAAGTGCTCTCACCTTGCCGATGCGTCCAGTGCGTTCTAACCTGCAGCTCACAGTAAGCAATCTCACACGCTCACTTGCACATGGCATGTCACTCACTCTAGCTTCCATCTACGAATAGTGCGGTCAGAGACGCCCGTCTCCTTCTCGATGGACTCCTCATCGCGACCGGCCTCGAGCAGACTCTTGACATGGAGGCGCTGCTCTTCGCTGTATGCCTTACCCTGCGCGCCAAAAAATGTTAGCGAGAGCCACAGAGACGATGCGAGAAAGCGCGCACCATGATCGATATGAGCCTCTGATGCAAAGGTCTTGTCTGGGAGGGTGTGTCAAAACCGCTGGACCAGAGGCGCGGTCAGAGCTAGTTGCCCCACAAAAAGGTAGAAGTTGCAACATTTAGCCGAGACATCCCGTGGAGCAACTTGTTATGGATGAAGAGAGATGTCACAAGATAGCGATTCGATGATGGTTCAACAATTGAGTTACTAGCACAGACACTGTGCACTATTGGCAGCCTCAGCTGCCGCTGTCTATACACCTGATGCCTCTCTGAGTGATGGCTGCTCAGTCCTCTCCGACAGATACATCTCATCAACCATCCCAATGCCTGCTATATCGCTGCCAACGTTCCGACCTCATTCGCTGCCTTTCCTACAGTAGCTGTGGGTCGATGTTGGCAAGCAACTCAGCATCTGTCTGCTTTTCCGTCGCCGGCTCTATCGACGCCATTACACCTCCCGGATTCAACAAGTCTTCCCTCTCCTAGTGAAGAAGATTCATCAGATTGGGCGAAGCGCTGGCGCCTGATGGATTGGGACCGAAAGCACCGTTGCCAGCTCGAGGCGTAGATGGTTGTTCACTGCCAGGTACTGGACTTCCTGCATGTGGTTGCGGCGTGCTATGCGGGTGACCACTCGGCATGCTTGATTGCGCATTTGGTGGTGGCTGGGTCTGAGAACGTGAGGCACTTTCCGCGAATGGCTGTGACGGCGGTCTACCAAATCCAGCATGCTCTCTGCTGTGCATTGGAGTGCCAAGTGGCTGCAGTTGTGTTGCAAAGGCTGGTTCTGGGCGTGGTCCTCCCAGCGGTTGGTGATGAGGCATGTGCCCACCGTAAGTTGGCGAGTGCAGTGGCGGTGCAGATGTATGCGGCGATGGCAAGCCATTCCCTTGCCCAGGAGGCCCAAATCCATTCAAGTTTGGCGGCCGGTGATGAGCCGGTGGTCCCCCATGGGAGGGCTGCGAGAAAGGGAGATGTGGTGACGGCTGACCAAATCCAAAGCTGCCATGGCTGTGGTGTCGTTCGTGCAATGAATGCCCGCCCAAATGCGGTGGCGGCGGCACTCCGTGTTGATGATGAGGTCCGGTGTGATAGCCATTGGTTTGCTGACCGAAGTGTGGTGGCGGCGGATAGCCATAGTGCGGCGCTGGAGGACCAAGTCCGTTCATCAACGGCGGGGGTGGAGGCGGAACCGGTGTCTGCCTCTGTGGCGGCCTGTCCCATAGCTCGAATTGTTGCTCGATAGTTGGCGGTGCCGAGGGCTGTGGAGAACGGTTCGTGTTCTCGAGTAGAAGTGGGAATTGCCGTGGCGGCGAAAGAGTCATCCTGCTCGGCTTCTCCTCAGGCGGTGGGGTTGGGTTCAACTTCTTCTTCAGGAAACACTTATGACAGAGCCATTCCTGCGGCTCTGTATCCTTTGCTTGCTGTTTTTCGCCTGATAGGGGGCTCAAGCGTGCAGCAGGGTTCTGGTATTGTGGCAAAGCATGGTTATGAAATACTTCGTCGCCGGCGCCATTGACTTCGATATTTGGTGCTAGAGGATCCCTGATAGGTGTCCCAACGGGAACTCCCATATCGCTTGAGCTGCGATCAGTATTCGGCGCAGGCCGTGGACCATAGCGCTCTGGCATGCCCTCCCAAGCCCGCCCGTTTGCGCCAGGTGCCATGAATCGAATGTGCTGTGGTTTCGGCGCTTCAGGTGGCCGACTCGCGGGAGGCTCCGATGGCTTGTTCAAATCTGCAATCTCACCAAGAGTGATCGAGTTACGGTCTCGGGGAGATTTGGGCGTCTCCTCTTTGACTACAGGATGCCATTTGGGAGTCACGTCCACATCACACTTGGCACAACGCCGTTGATTCGTGTCTTCTCCGCCGTCCGATGATCCATTGGTCGCTTCTGCCTTCAGTTCTGTCACGGTCGAGTTCCTGGCGCCACGCCTAACAGCTGCCGCGATACTATGCGCGCCAGACTCTCTTCTGTTGCCATTCTTGTCCGCAGCTGGAAGGCCCTTATCCTTCGTCAACTGAGCTTGAGCTGCCTTGCGCACAGTCCCAGTTAGAGCCAGGTCCGCTTGCTTGAACGTCTCGGCGAACACCTGCAGCGCTGTGGTTCCGTTCTCATCGATGACTTCATTGATAGGGTGAAGAGGGGTCTTGGGGACGTGTTCCTTGCAAAGCAGGACAGCCTGCACTGCACCAGTCTCTGAACCCAGTGTCGCAGTTGGAATGTCTCCTTTGCGTGAGTTCTTGACTGGCGTCACATCAAAGCCGAAAGTGCATCCAGCGTCGAGAGCACAAGTGACGTGGAAGCTGGCTCCACATTGGAAGCACTCTGCGCAAGCGCCTGCATTGCTCCGGATCCGACCTTGATGGTCCTTGCTCTTGCAGAATTTGCACACCTCCTCGAATCGCTTCTGGGGGATAAGCTGAATGCCTTCTGCCACTTCCAACGCACTTGCGCTGCTAAACTTGACCTCTGGCATCCACATCGCGCACTGGACGTGTACCCAGTTGTTGCCGGTCGTTCGTTTTAGAGGCTCGCGTGGCAGCACAGGTCGGTTGTGGGCAATTTGTCGAGCGCGGTACTCTGAGCGCAGATTGTCTGCCAGCTCTTTCTCAAGGCGCTCCTTCTCTCGTTCACGGTCGGTCTTCTTCTTGTGGGAGATCTTTGGCGGCTCAACAAGGTCTACCTGCGTCTCTTCCTTCAGGCAGAGACAGCAAGCATAATCTGTCGACACCTGTGGGTTCTTGTCGTTCTGACATTGCTCGCAGACCCAGTGTGTTTCACCATTCATTCGTACACCATCGTACTCGCCTACACCGAAGCAGTTGCGATGCACAGTCAACTTGCAATGTGTGCACGAGATAGTGTCTTCAGTACCCTTGCAAATCGCGCAGGGCAATGCTTTCCAAGTAGGCTGGTTTGGAACGATGGGCGGAGGAGGCGGCGTCGGTTCTTTTGGCGGTGGAGGAGGCTTCTCGGGCCTGGGAGCTGCAATGGGTGCTTGCTGCGAGATCTTTTCTGTTTTTGATTTCTTCTTGGGAGGTTCGCCACCTTCAATCGATTGCACTGTTGCGGCTTGCTCCGGAGGTGGTAAGTTCGCTGCATCGTTCGCTGCAATGAGCTCACGCAAGAGCTCCTCATCGATCTTGCGCTTGAGACCTTTACCTCCGCTTTGAGCGACCTTCTTCGCGACCTCGTCAATCTCTTCCCACTGTATACCATACTTGCGCCACAATCCAGCGCATCGCAAACATAGAGCCAAGAATGGACGCTCTTTCTTATCTTTGCCTGAGCCTTTGCCCTCCCCAAGCGCAGTCTGACCAGGCGCCACGCCTGGAGCTCGCTTCCATTGACGCGAGTACTGTGTGCTGCAGAATTTGCATTGGAAACCACGGCCTTTACGTGCCGCTTTGTCGTTGTCGAATGCTGAATCGTCTGCATCATTGGCGACTTCAGCTTGCAGTCTGGCACCTGCATCGCTCTCAGCCTTCCGCTTCTTACGACCACCGTAGTTGCCCCAAATCTCGCGACCCTTTGGCGTCTTCTTCCAGAGATAGTAAAATCGTACAATGTCGGAGTTCGGAAGGTTTGTCTTCATGTGTAGCCGGATCAGACGATGTTCAGATCCATACTTGGCCACACCCTCCTCAAACTTGATCAAATCAGACTTGCTCAGTACAGGCTCGTGCAAATCCTTCACCCGATCCACTTTCGACAGCTTCTTCAAAGCCTTGTCCTGATCATACTTCTCCGCTGTCAGCAGCTCCAGGGCCTTATCGAGAAAGTTGGTTCCAAAAGGTGGCACGCCGACCTGCCTGGACAGAGCTTTGGCGCGTGTTACATAGTCCTGGACATACTTCTCCTGTCGGTGTGCTGGGTCCGGATCGTCTCCCTTCATCGCTTTGGGGTGTTCCTGAACCGAAGGCATCTTGAACATTAGTTTGGCCGTGCATCGAGGGTCATCATTGGGATAGTCTTCTCCGCGCGCAACATAACCTGTCGGCTCGTCTTGCACCCACTTGGGACGTTTGGCTTTCTCTTCTCGATCCGCTTCCATCGCGGCGAGGGTTTCCTTGGTCAGCTTGCCTTCCTTCTTGCCTGATGCGCCCTTATTGTAGCGCTTCTTGATCTCTGCAGGCTTCACCAGCTCAACAGGTCGTCCATGCCACATATTCGTACTTGCTTGATGTCGCGGTCCAAGTCTCGAGCTGGCACGAGGATATATGGCACGGTCGTCGTACTGAAGCGCGTCCTCGACACGAGCATGGATACCAAGATATCGCATCGGCCACATCTTCGCCAACGCGATCTCTGCTTGAGTCGCTGGATGATCATCCACGACCGTGTCGTCACCGCTTGGACTGGGTGCTCGAGTAATGTCATTCGAGCCGGAAGGGGCTTCTTCCTCCACAACATCTTCTTCCTCGGCTTCAGTGACATGACCACTGGCAGTTGGCGTATTGCGAGCTTCCATTTTCTTCTCGGATGCACGACTGCACGGCCCACAGGCCCACGCAAAACCGCGAGATGGCTTCTTGGGCAGAGGTGGCTGAACGCAATTCATGTGGTAGGAGTTCTTGCATATCGCGCAATCCACAGAGTCGGTCGTAGCACAGAACCTCGCGCATCGCTTGCAAGTCTTGGCAGCACTAGTAAGCTCTTTGACCCGACTAATCTCAACAACCACGAATCTCCATCGCTCGTTGAGGGCCTTCTTGACCTTTTCCGGGACGTTGATGATTTGCTGTACAGGTATGCATTCGTATGATCGTCGAATGAATCGATCAAACACCTGCACAAAGTAGAAACAGTCGCGCTCCTTCCTGTAGGCATCTAGGTCCTCAATCTCGGATCGGTGCTTAATCGTGCACTTGCCCCGCAATGAAGTGAGTGGGCACATATCTGAATGCATCGTGCCGAACAGTAATCGAGTGTCGCTGCTGAATCGTTGCACATCTCGGGGTCGGTAATACCAGTTCACTCGTAATGAGTCGATTGGCGAGTTTGGATTGTCGGCCTCGACATGCAAGAACTCCATGATCCGACATAGGTAGTATGGATCGCCTGGTGGTTCGCATACCAGGTACACGTGATCTGTTAGTTTGATGCATGGTTAGTCTCAGGACCGAAAGCGTTGTACCGGTTGAAGGCGGGGTAGGGGCCTGCATCTCGGAACCTTTTCTTCTTCGCCAGGGGCAGAATGGCTTACCGTTTACACTCAGCTTCGTGCCGTCGTCTGCAACGAGTTCGCCCTTTTTGTTGAGGCAACTCCTGTGCTTGTTGAAAGTCATGATGTTGGTCTCACGTGTCGCATTCGTCGGAACCACCCCTGCCGACTTTCGCGAGGCTGCTGGGGGTGGCGTCGACGCTGCTGGCGTTTGCAACGCAGAGGCAGGCGTTCCGGCAGCTTTCCGCTTCTTCGAAGTTCCCGTGGCAGTGCCGGATCCATGGCCTGGAGTCGACTCCTTGGTACCTGAGCCGCTGCTGCTACTGTTGTTGATTGCAGAAGACGTGGCCGGCTCATGGGCACGCTTCGAGTCGGAATTGCTGTTGCCAGCCGAGGCAGCAGCGTCGGGCGCCGATTTCTTCTTTGTGGTCGTAGTGGCAGCAGAAGAATACTCGAAATCCATGTCCTGATCCTCGGCATAATTGGGACGCGTGTTTGTCCGATTGCGCGAACGTGTGCCATATGTCGTTTCGGCCGTGGTGCCGTCCCGATTGTTGACTTGTAAAGACAGCTTCGACGGCTGAGAAGCAGATGCTGAAGTTTGTGCTGTTTGCGGAGCGCCTTGTGCGACCACGGCGTCACCGGCTGGTGGTGTCCTATCACGCTCTCGCTGTGCGGCCGCTGGGCTGCCAGGCCGGCGGGCATTCTCGTTGATGGCGCGAGAATTAACAGCTTGGAACCCAGACGATGAAGGTGCTACTCCTGGCGACATTCGAGATGCCGGCGTCCCGGCACGAGATGCAGACTTCGAGCCTTCATTTGAGTTCGCGGCGGCAGGCTGGGCTGATGAGGCAAGATCATCTGAGGCAGGCTGTGCCATGACAATTTGACACAGTGTCAGAGAAGCGACACATTAGTCAATAGATTGCCGTTCCCATGCAGTGTCGAGCTCGGTGCCCCGAGGTCGTGATAGTGAGGTATTGCCGAGTGTTGCGATTCCGACCGAACATGTCAGTGGCGATAACGCCAGCACAACAACTGAATCGGGAGTCCAGGTGTCTGACACAGGCTGGGGGTCTGTAGCGACGCAAATTCGTGCTATGCTGGTTGATGGCAATCGAAAATTCCAGAGATGTGGGTGGTGGTCAGCAATCTGTTGAATCGAAACGTCAAGCCGCGCAGAGAAAAGTAATACAGTAGAGAGCGTGGAAGGTAAGAAGGACACTTCCTGCGAGAGTGCGGAAGCCAACGCTTTGACTAGCGTGTGCCCGGCAAAGAGGATCACCCTGCCAAAGTATCCTGTCTACGCTAAGTCGACGACAACCGTATACACATCAGCACGGGAAGAACGTCCGCGCGCTTCTCGGACGGTTTGATGAGGCTGATGATGATTTTGACTCGATGCAATGTCACCTTATCCCGCGATAACGTTCGTTCGTCCGATGAAATCGAGGGCACGCCGCACGCAAGACAAGATCTATGTTGTCGTCGTCTTATTGGCCCGTGGCACGACCTTACCGACCGCGACCAAGCTTGCGATCTTCCACCTTCTACGTCGCTCACCCAGGAGCTGGAATGCCAGCAGGGGGCTGCTCACTCTGCACCTTTTGATCAATTCTCCAAATAATTGGTATTCATGAGCGTCGCCGCCACGCCTCTTGAGCTTACATGCGTCTGCGATAGCCCAACGTGGAGCTTGTCGTTCACGGTTATCCAGATGCATCATAAGGCCAGCGCGCGCCAAGTTGATAGGCCAATTTTGAGCGCTAACGATCGAAGCCGATGCGCTGAGCATTTGCATCAATGTTTGAAGAACGTGATAGACGCATCGGGGATGTTACGTGGACCGGCCGGATGCTATGAGAACGTGCAGTTCAGCTTGCAGACAAAAGATGTCGCAGGGCAGGCCACAAGTCTCACAGACGCTGCGCGGCCCGCTAGCTTCGCGCTAAAATGACCACCTCGCTTGAGTCACTGGCTTTCCAAACCGCTCCTTTCATCAGCGTACGGCAAATCCGACGGCCGTTTTCCTTGCAGCAGAGTTTCCGAGCAACGGTGGCACCAGAGCATGCGATACGAGACACACACCATTCTCGAGCATGCACCTCACGTGGTTCAACAGCATTACAAGCATCTTTGATGGTTTGACTCACGAACCAGAGCACTTCTTCGAGCCTTCACTGTGAATGTGGCACGGCACATGGATATTGTGAAGTCTAATAAATGCTACACTCACTGCAACGCATCATGACCTCCACAGCGAAGAGAGTCCCCATCCCCAAGAATGGGGTCGACTATCGAGGGAAGATAGTCTTGGCACCCATGGTACGCAGCGGCGAATGCCCTTCGAGATTGGTGGCGCTCAAGTATGGTGCAGACTTGGTATGGGGCCCAGAAACAATCGACAAGGCCTTGATTGGGACCACGCGACACGAAAATCCTGCCACTGGTACTGTGGTCTTCACACGGCTATCATCAAATGGGGCGAAGAACCCAGCCCTCACGCCAGAGCAGCGGGAAAGCATCATTTATCGGCTTCATCCCGAGCGCGAAAGTAAGAAGCTCATCTACCAGATCGGCACAGCGAATCCAAGTACTGCTGTCGAAGCAGCTAAATTGATCGCGCCGGATGTCGCTGGCATCGATGTCAATGCAGGATGTCCGAAACCGTTCAGCACCAGTGGCGGTATGGGTGCGGCGCTCCTCAAGACCCCGGAGAAGCTTTGCTCGATACTGGAAGCACTGGTGGAGCATGTTGGTAAACCGTTTGAGATCGGGATTAGCGTCAAGATTCGCATACTCGAAACAGCTGAGGAGACCAAAGCGCTTGTGCGGAAGCTGGTCGCAACTGGAATTACAGGACTTACAGTACACTGTCGGACAACTCCAATGCGACCTCGAGAGCGCGCTATTCGGGACCAGTTGAAGATGGTCGTGGACGTCTGCCACGAGGCCGGTGTGGCGTGCCTCATGAACGGAGATGTCTACGGGCGTGACGAAGCGATTGACTTGATGAAAGAGTTCGGCGCGGATGGTGCCATGATTGCCACAGCCGCAGAAACCAACCCGTCTGTGTTCAGAGCCAGCTCAGATGGTGGTAAGGCTGGCTGGGAAGAAGTCGTCAAGGAGTACGTTAAGACGTCTTTGGAGGTTGAGAACCGATGGGGCAACACCAAATATCTGCTTGGTCAGATGATTCCAGGCAAGCATTTTGCTTACAAGAAGATGATGGCGACAAAGAGCTACACCGACATTGTCAATGCTCTTGGCTACTCTGACCCTGACCTAGTTGAGCTGGCCAAGAATGTCGATCGAGGACTTGAGATTGGCGCTTTCGAGAAGCCGAAAATGACCAAAGCTGAACGCAAAGCTCTTGCTAAGGCGTCTGCGAAGCAAAAGGCTGCAGACAGTGGTAGCAGCGAGAAAGAGAACAAACATGCAGGCGTTGGCGAAAGAAGCCATCACTCTGCACTCAAGGCTGGCATCAAGCGGAATGCGGAACAGGCCCAACTGGATATGCCGCCCGATGTCGCTCGCGAGCGTGGACTTGGATCAGTATCCGAGAATGCGTCAACCTTGGCCTTGTAGTAAAGGACGAACCGCCGAGTCTTAGATTGCCGCTGTGATATAGAAAGCTGTCGCCATGGCAGACCAAGCGCTGGATGCCAGGCGGAGCCGGAATCGGATTCATGATACCCAACTCAAAAGGTCAGGCAATGGTGTATACAATATATCAACAAGAAACGAATCATTCCCCCATTCCCTCATTTCATCGTCAATCATGTCTCATCCCATCTGCTCGTCAAGAAACATAATTCAGCACACCACTCAACACCCAAACCTCCCCATTTCGAACTTTACCCACTACTCCTTCCACTGCGACATTACCAGGCAGAATAATCCTCTTGTCGTTCCTCATCTCCCACCAGACCTCGCCACCTCCCATTGTCTTCACCTTCTTGCCCTCTTCCCATGGACTCTCAGTCACAATATGCGCCTCAGCAAAACGTCGCATATTCTTGTGGGCGCGATCCTCCCCGTCTTTGCCTTCATACGCTGAGGCACCAAGGGCATTATAGTCGGCAGGATCTTCCCAGGGTTTCCTGGGACCCGATGTGATCGCAGAATTGGTAGGCGCAAGGACAGTGGTGTTCTCGGAAGGTTCATCGAGACGGGAGGAGATTGATGAGATGTCACGAGTGAAGCCTGCGAAGATTTGGATCTGGCGCTGAGAGCCTATTATGTCTGACAAGATGATACCTCCATTTGGGACGCTGCCTTCTGTGGACGGAGGGGTGGGGAGTCGGATGCCTGGGCCAGACATCGGTTGTTGGTGGCGATCAGGATTGTCGCGAGACTGTGGTGGCGAGAGGTGGGCTTGCGATAGTGAGAGCAAGCTGGCTAGTATGATCAGGATCCGCATAGTGGATGTTGTGGTATGAGGAATAGGAACGTTAGAGAGGGCGTGAGAGGTGAGAGCGGTTCAGAAGTACGTCATGATCAGGTGCTTCGCGTCGCGACCGTGTGTTCTCGCGACGTGAGGTCGCCACGTTCCTGTCACAATCATCTCCAGCTTGGCTCGATCTTTATTTCG
Source organism: Mycosphaerella arachidis (assembly GCA_001297265.1). Lineage (NCBI taxonomy): Eukaryota > Fungi > Ascomycota > Dothideomycetes > Mycosphaerellales > Mycosphaerellaceae > Mycosphaerella > Mycosphaerella arachidis. The sequence continues at coordinate 89,361 of LIHB01000067.1, forward strand.
CTGGTGCATTACATCTTGAATGCTCTCAGTAATCTTTGATGTTGACCGATAATGCTGCAGGCCAGCAGCCCTTCGAAACATAATGCAATGTTTGGGAAGAAAGTGCCTCACCCCAAGTCGACGAACTTCAACGACGACGTCGATGAGTTCCAAACGCCTCTGCCGAAGCGACAGAAACGCGAGACAACAGACTTCGCAGTAAAGAGCAGTCCTCAGAGCGTTGCGAAGTCAAAGAGAAGAGATGTCATACCAGATTCGGACGAAGATAGCGAAAACGAGATCCTCGAACCAGAAACTCGAACCAGGCAGACGGACCTGGAAACAGCTCTCCCTGCTATTGAGACCGACAATGAAGCTATCAAAGCGTATGAGCAAGCGAGGTGTGCTGAACAGGCCGAGCTAGGCCTGCAAGAACGTATCGATGGCAACAAGTGGGTCAGAGGCAAAAGCTCCATCTACGTTGATGCTTTCAATCTGGCACTGGAAACAGTCCTCGAAGAAGAGAGTCATCTCTTTGACGACGCAGAACATGCTGTCTTCAAGCAGTGGCGAAATTTGAGCTACGAAGGGCAGTATCTGTATGTCAGGCTATTCTTGAGGAAGACTTCGAGCTGGCATCGGATCAGTCGTCTTGGGTACCACAGTGACATTGCAGATCTACAGAACGCCATAGATGAGCTCCAAGAAACAAGAGAGCTACCAGAGGAGACTTCACAGCCACAGGTCAACCCAGGCGAACTTGACCCACTTGAAGGCACAACGTTGGGAGGCAAATTCAGCTTCGCGGATAGATCGCAGGACTGCATTCAGGATCTGGAAGAAGCCTCGTCGTTGCTACTGTTGGACGAGCTCAAAGTACTGGCGAAAGACGCAAAAGTGCAGGGCAAGAACAAGAAGGAGCTACTGCAAGCATTTCGACGAGCGAGTGGAAAACAGAGCTCTTTGTCAAGTTTTGCAGGTCTCAAGCGTTCCGATACCGAGGAGAGCACAGTATCCAATGGTTCGACTCTGAACGAAGACGATAGTCTAGAGGCTACACCAGGCAGGTTGGAGAATCGTGATTCCTATTTCATTGAGAAGATCATGGTCGAGACTGGCCCTTGCATTCGTCTTTCCTTACCTACTCTGAAGCTCTTTGAGCGTGTTCATTTAGTCTTCTATCGATCGACCGAGTGGACTGAGAAGTCCTTGACCACTATTATCCTGGCTCGAATCGCAAGGCGAAACTTTCCCATGTACATTGTCTCGAGATCTGCGAAAATCTTTGCATCCAGGTCTCTACTGCTGGAATTCGAGGCATCCGTACGTACACAATTTCGAGTCGATAATATTCTCGAGTACAACGGGACCCCGACGAAAGATACTCTGCAAGTTGTGCTCGACATCTTCGACGAGGTCTATCCTCGATGGAAAGTGTTGCTGGCGGAAGAGCAAAAGAAAGAAGACAGCATATATGAGACTGGAGAGGGAGCATACCTTCGTAGACTCTCTCCTGCTTGGGTATATACACGAATCGTGCACAAAGCTGCCTTCGTCATGGGCACTGGCAAATTCAAGGATCACAAACGAGAGTACGATCTACTATGCGAGCTGCTGAACCAAAAACTATTCCACATTGCACGCAGAGGCGACTGGTACCAGCGAAAAGCATTACTAGAAGAGCATTACATGCATCTTCACCTGCCATCGCCGCCAACTTGCCAGGACGAAGAAGCCAAGAAGAAGCATTGGAAGCAAGTCGCACTCCGGACTTGCGAAGAAGGCCTGCAGGACCCTTATACGCATCTGATTTTCCACCGAGATCTGCAGAAGCGCACGATTAAGCTTGAGAAGTCGCTGAAGATACCGAAGCGTCAACAGCATGACTTCGATCATGTCAGATTGGCCAAGGCAGAAGAGAGGACCTTTGAGGGCGTCCGCATCGAGCGTACTCCGAATGGCAGCAGACGGAACAGTGAGCAAGGCATGAAGACTGGCTATCGTGGCGCGAAGACTATCTGGCTTGACCCGGATCCAGCTTGCAATCTGAACGCACCAGTCAAGACCGACGATAATGAGGTCAAAGACGAAGACATCGACGAGGCAAAAGCACCAACAGAGCTTGAGGCAGAATGCAGCGTCGAAGAGATGTGCCTTTCGTCATATCGAGCACTTGGCTGGAAAGGCTATCACAGCGAAGGCCGTGTTCTGCGGACTCTATTCGCCTATCTCTTCTACGACGTAATCTTCCTCTACATTCCGAACGTCTTCCAGACAGCGTACCAGACCTGTCCGCTGGATCTTCACAGCGATGCTTTCTACCCGAGCAGGATCTCCGAGGTCAACGCTCGTCTGAACGACATCAGCAATGGCGAGGCAGGGCAGCTGATCCAACGGCTGTGGGATGAACACAACGAGAGGAAGACTTGTGTCGTTGGACTGGACTGGACTTACGCCCTCGAAGATCTGCTTGAGATTGCTCGATGCTTTCCGCCTGCAGCTCTGAGTACTGTCATGAAGACGATTGTCCAGGAGTATGGACAGCGAGGTGGAGGTGTACCGGATCTATTCCTCTGGAAGCCGAATGAGAATGGAAAGGGGGAGGTGATGTTTGCTGAGGTGAAGAGCGAAAATGATCGATTAAGCGACACTCAGCGGATGTGGATTGATGTCCTCTCTGGCGCTGGCGTTCGGGTTGAGCTGTGTCATGCTGCTGCCAAGGAGGTCAGAGTACGGTCTTGCTCTCACAGAAGATGATCTGGAGTCATTAGCAAGCTGGATACACCTTGTCTTCTGGTGTTCTTTGAAGAACATGCTCGACCGAGATCCGGGAGACTTTCGCCAAGAGTTCGAAATCTGACCACTTTCCGAGATGAACTTCTGGACAATCATGAAGCAATACAACTAATATACCGTTGCAACGAAGCATTAGTATCATGACTGGAGAATACGAATCTATCGCCATCAGCCGCTGGCTTTCCTGTCCTCGCCGTCATCGCTGAGCCCCATGACTCATGACTCGATCCTGAGCACCCGGATCGACACCGGCTCCACGGCAGTACACAGGTACTTGTATTAACATTTTCTCGGTGAGGCATCTGTGAAGCACAACTTGAATGTCCCCCGTGGGTGAGTCACAACCAATATCAAACCAATGACGAGCTTTCACTGATTCAACCAGCGCAATTGGCTAGCGCGTTCGACTGTTAATCGTCTAACGATCAATTGGAATCGGGAGGTTGGTGGTTCGAGCCCACCCGGGGGAGCAGGAATCAGCCTGTCTTCATTTTTTGTACTTTTGGCTACTAAGTACTTCGGCCTGAAGAGCATCAGCTATGGGCAGCCAGAATTGAGCTCCTAGTTCATCAAATCACTGTTTACTGAGACTTTAAAGCTTTGACCATTTGCCAAGACTTTGGTGGAAGTGCAGAGTGACATGACCGCGAAATCGTTCCTGATGTTTTGATGAACACGGCCTGACATGGCCATAATCAGCAGTTCTCCACATCCTTTTATGCTAATGTCTTGTGGCATCGACGTGCTGGTCGTATGTAAAGACCACGCCATGCATTTGGCTCGGCTGCTACTTCCTCTTGTTCCTTCTCACATCGCTCGCGTTTCCCTGAACGAAATACCATCCAGCAACACTTCCTCGATACTCGTAGAATGAGTGTCTTCATTGCACGGTATCCGTAGGAGGGCAAAGTGGAAGCAACCGTAAGCCCGGATAGAAGGATCCAGCCACCGATCCTCTCGCTTGCTGGTCGAGATGGCATCAGTACGAGCCGCTCTCTTCATGTCGACACTCTCACACTCCCTCAACACGAAAGAAACAACCTTCGAGTCTTGTGAGTCCTGCGTACTCATTGAAACAAGATGGGTTACCTACTCTCCGGCGTTGCCATCTTGCTGACGTACTGGATCGGCCTCATCATCTATCGACTCTACCTCAGCCCATTGGCACACCTACCTGGCCCTCGCATTGCTGCTGCGACTTCGTGGTACCACACTTACCACGACCTTGTACGAGGCGGCCAATATGTATTTGTCATAGATGAGATGCACCGCAAGCACGGCCCTATCGTGCGTATTAGGCCTGACACAATACATGTCTCCGACCCTCGATTCGTCGATAAGCTATACACACAATCACCTAAAAAACGGCGAGAGCGATTCTACACAGTACTTCAGCTGCTGCAGGCTCCTGGTAGTATACTGGCAACCAAGGATCACGACGCGCATCGACAGAGGCGAGCAGTACTGAACCCATATTTCTCACAGCAGAATGTCCGTCGCCTAGAGCCAATGATCAATGAAGTGCTCGCGAACCTCTTGCGGCGCTATGAAGGCTGGGCGACTGAAGGCAAGCCTGTGCACATGAATAGCGTTTTCCAGGCCGCTACGAAAGACATTATTCAAGCATACGCTCTGGGTGAGGGGCAGAAACTGCTTGACAAGGAGGACTGTGACGCCGCCTTCTTTGATGTGATGACTCCACAAAGAGTCAGTTACCTTGGGACACATTTCTACTGGTTAGCATTGATACTGGTCAGAATGCCTCCCACGATAATGATACGACTGATACCACGAATTGCAGTCTTTATCCACTTCATGGAGGTATGGTGACCATCCTTCAGGCCCCACCGAAAGTTAACACTAGTGCAGGACCTGACAGCTAGGATCGAAGCAATTCGCACAGCCAAAGAGCACCCCGAAGGGAGGACGATCTTTCACGAGATCATGCGAAGCAAGGATCTGCCTGCGTCTGAGAAAGAGACTCGACGCCTGGCGGACGAAGCCATGGTTATTCTCATAGCTGGCTCCGACACGACCGCTTCTACACTCAGGGCCATAATGTACCACTTGCTGAGTGATCAAGACATGCTCGATCGCCTGAAAGCAGAGCTGAAGACTGCGATGCCTGACAATCAAAACTCAATACCTTCCGCTGCCAAGCTGGACAATCTGCCATATTTGAACGCTATCATTCAGGAAGCCATTCGCCTCTATCCGGGGGCAACTCATCGTCAAGATCGTTGCGCCCCGGACGAAGACCTGGTCTATGTAAACCATGCAACTGGTCAGCAGTATGTCGTTCCAGCTGGTACAGGAATAGGCATGACAGCCCCAATCACCAACCGTGATAGGAGTATCTACGGCCCGACTGCAGACGAATTCATCCCACAGCGCTATCTCGATGATCCAAAGTTGCGGAAGTATCAGTTTTCATTTTCCAAAGGTACTCGGCAGTGTATTGGCATGAACCTTGCGTATCAAGAGCTGCAAACTCTCACCGCAGGTATCTTCCACAAGTATGACCTGTACAATGGTACGAAGGAGAATCAGAGTGGTCCGACGCTAGAGCTTTACAAGACGGAGAGACGCGATATTGCGATGTACGCTGAATACATGACACCTGCTGCGTACCCGGGCAGTCAAGGATTGAGGGTAATGATTCGGCACTGACATCGAGCAGGCTCTGCGCAACTATGGCTACCGCGAGGCATTATTTGATTGACCATCGATGTCTTAATATAGAGTGTAGGGATGCCGTCTCTTCTATGCGAGCATTTCAGCGTCCTGTAGTAGGATGCGACGAGACCACTTATGCATATGCAGCATGTTTACTCAGCGCCAGGCATGTACTTCGTAAGGACATCACATCACCGCTAGACATTCCCCCATGTCGCATTCAGCGGCACCTACGACTTACATGACAGCGTCCATATGGCCTTGTACGCAACACAATCGATGAGCGTCAATAGGTTTCGTTGCACAGTGCTTCCTTCCGAGTCCGCCACATGACGCAGAATACGCGAGCCTGCCGTAAACACAACACTCATATGCAGTGACACTTGCAACCATGATGTCGCTCTACTGTCACACGGATGCGCTCTCAGTTCACATGCACAAATATAAGTTTTCAGGGTAGGCACTAGTAACGCATCACAGCATCACCTCCCAACCAAGGTCGCAAACACACACACACAACAAAGTACCATACCCAAGCAACAAGTCCACATCAGCAAGAAAAGGACACTTCAGCACACTCAAAATGCCTCCATCATCTTTCAACCCCACAAAGGACATCCCAAGCCTCTCCGGCAAGGTCATCTTTGTCACAGGAGGCACCGCGGGACTCGGTGCAGGCTCAATAACAGAACTCGCAAAACACAACCCCGAGCACATCTACTGCGCCGGCCGCAACGAAAAGAATGCCAACGACTTATTCAACCGCATCCGTAAAGACACGCCAAACGTCAAACTCACCTTCATCCGCTGCGACATCTCCTCCCTCGCCTCCGTAAAACAAGCAGCCACAACCTTCACCTCCCTCACCTCCCGCCTCGACATCCTAATGCTCAACGCCGGAATCATGGCCACCGCCGCCGCAACCTCTCCCGAAGGCTACGAGATCCAATTCGCAACGAACCACCTCGGACACGCGCTGCTCGTGAAACTCCTCCTCCCCACCCTCCTCGCCACAGCCTCGCAGACCGGGGACGCGAGAATCATCAACATGACCTCAATCGCCTACAAACAAGCCCCGTCCACCGGCATCGACTTCGCCACCCTCAAATCCCCTCAGTCCACACTCGGCAATGCTCTGATCCCGGGCCATCGCTGGTCGCGTTATGGTCAAAGCAAGCTCGCACAACTCCTCTATTCTCAGGAGCTGGCAAAGCACTACCCTGAGATCACGTCCGTCTCTGTGCATCCTGGGTACATCATGACAGGTCTCTTCGCTGGGTTGCCGATAATGACGACCTTGCCGGTGCTGTTGATGAGCCTCGGGAAGAGAACGCCAGTGGAGCAGGGGCATTATGCGCAGTGTTGGGCTGCGACGTGTGAGAAGGGGAAGTTAAGGAATGGAGGGTATTATGAGCCGATAGGAGTACTGACGAAGCCGGCGACGAGGCAGGGAAATGATGAGAAGTTGGCGGCGGAGTTGTGGAAGTGGACGGAGGAGCAATTGGAGGGATACTAGATGGAGGCTATGGACCATCACCTTGATATGGAGTTAGCGCGCGGATGGTGACCAGTATGGGTTATAGCGAGGATGACACTTCCAATGGTGTTCCATCTCTGCAGTATACTATGCGGAATGTTTCATGCACAGCTGCCAGCAATGCAGAGAACGCTAACAGCACAACGTCCTCCCAATCAATGTAGTGTAACGCCAGTCACTGCTCTGATAGGACTAAGCTCCCTAAAAATGGTCCAAAACAACACAATTGGACACGTTCGTCTTTCTTTTGGACACGCCATTGCTGTCGCCCTTGCCAAAGTTCTTCGGCGGCGGGTGCTCGCGCATATACTCCTCTTTAATCCTCTTAGCATCTTGGTCCCACTGAGTGACCTTGGCCTCCCAATCCTTTCTCAAAGAATCTGCAAGCTCTTGCGCGGTCTGGCTCTGTACGAGGTACGGCCGCTTCGTTGCTTCGTCCGCAGCTTTCCACCACTTTCCAAGAGTTGTTCGTACGATGTTTCGCTGGTTCGCTACGTTGGCGTACTGTTTTGCGCAGAATGCTGCACATTCATCCCACTTGTCCTTGGTGTACTGAATAAACGGATTGACGTTGGGACGGCCAGGCTTGGTTGGACGCTCGCCGATTTGGCCTAGGAGCGTTGCGAAGATAGCGGCTTCGTAGTCGAGGTCAGAGCCGTCAAAGGATGGCGCCACCCAATATGAGGGGTCAGAAGCACAAACGCTCTTGGCCGGTGGTCCAGCTGGCTTCATCACCCAGCCAGGACTCCGTGCTGTTGGTGTCGCGGTAGGTTGGATCAACGACATGCTCACAGGTTGTGTTGCGTCTTCCTCCTGCTTGATCGCCTGTGCACCTTCTGGGAGATTCACCTGTACGGTAGTAGTCTGGCTGATGCTGACAGAGGGAGTCGACTGCTGGAGAGTGGGTTGCTGCGGTGCGCTTGGCTGTGCCTGCGTGGCATACTCTATTCTCGGTTCTTGCTTTATCGGTCCTGGGCCGACGAGTGGGCTCGGTAACTTGATCACACCGGCCATGTGGTCGATGACATCTGCGGCCACGCGAAGTCCGGAGAGGAGCGCTCCGTGTACCGTGGCAGGGTGTGTCCCACATGTTGCCTCGCCAGCAAAGTGTAGATTGCCGACCGACTTTGCCATCGTATCATAATCACCAGGACGAGTTTCGGGACCCACGTATGAGTATGTACCTCTTGCGAAAGGATCCCTTCTCCACCTCGTGACGATGCACTCGAGCGGCGCTGGCACCGGTTTGGTGGTGAAGACAGTGCGCAATCGTGCAGTGACTTCATCCATCAGGACACTGGTTGCCGTCCACTCAGCATCATGCGCAGCGTTTCCTGCCATGAGCGCGATGAGCATCGGCCGGCCGCTGATCTTGGAAGCGTTCCAGATGAGGTAAAAACGTCCTCGTCGTCGCTCGTAGTCGGAGGGTTCGAGGCTACCATCTTGCTCGGGGTCGTTCAACAGGCCGAACATGTCGCGATCGTCGTCCCAAAATGGTTCATCGTAGAGCAGAACGACCTAATGATCGTAAGCTTGAGTGACACACAATGCTGCAACCGACATACCTTGTTCAGAAGTCCAAAGCCCATACGATTGATTGCACCTTGCTTCCACCTAGGTAGCGGAGGGTCAAAATCGATGGTGTTTGACTTCAGTACGCCAAGCGGTACCGTCATGACCACTTGGTCCGCTTCAATGACTTCGCCATTGGTGCACACCACCCTCGTAGGAAGGCGCTCGTGGCTATCGTCACCATCGTCATAGTGTATGCTCTCGACAACACGGTTGAACCGTACATCGAGCTTCGTTGGTAGGTTCATCAACCCACGAGGCACCTGCGTGTAGCCACCGACCACTTCCGAGTGCGCACCTTCGAATTCATTGCCGGTGTCTTGATCATGGCCGCTCAAGCTGAGCTGGGAGACGGGCGCTGCGTTCGCGTACTCGAGATTTGCATGATGCCAATTGAGGAGTCGCATGTCCAGTGGAGTGAAATCGAGCAGGTCCTGATACTGCACGATAGCCTCGTCCATGACCGTTCCCAAAGTCGGATAGTGGCTGCTATTCGCAATGCGCTGTAAGGATATGCTTTGATTGCGGGCAACTCCGTCTTTGATGTCCCAACCCATGCTCTTAGCTGCTCGAGCAGCACTGTGGATCGCACTGCTGTCATCAGCAACCTGACTTCGTCCGGTCAGCTTTTCGGTGCCAGGAGGCGCGTTACGCCGCCGTCCACGTCTAGCCGCTGGCTTGTGGGTTTTTATTTGTGCCATTGGAATTGGCTCGAGCTGAAAGGCAGAGTAGCCATCCGGAGCTGGGTTGCGGCATCGATTGATGAGCTCTTCATCACCCCTGAGTGTTTCTTGCTTCTGCGGCTCAGCTCGGAATTCTCCAGCACGATCCGAAATGTCCGTGTACAGCTCAGTGTTCAATGTGTCTCTCTCTTCATCCACTTCCTCGCCGTCACAGTCATAGATGGTGAGCGCGTCCCTCATAAGGTGGTATCGCAACCCGAGCTGGCCACGTATGACTATGTCAAGCGGGTTGCCATGTTCAAATCCTGTAATGATCATGGCGCCCATTTCTGCCGTGTTTCGTAGGCCATCAGGCAAGCTGTTCTTTACCTGACTCCTGAGCGGCTTTGAGTATACTCGTCCGCCAACACGATCTCTGCCTTCCAGCACGATGACTCGAGGAGGACGCTCGCCGTCATCTGTCCATTTTGAGGCTTCTTGCGTGAAGAGACTTTCCAATTGTCGTGCTGTGGTCAGACCAGATACGCCGGCACCAATGACAACCACTGTCCGTTGCCGCGCGTCTTTGCTGAATTTCTTTGGTATTTTCGAATTCTTCTGCACCTGCACGCAACCGAAATTTATGTATCCATTCCTCGTCAGCCACCTGTATGCGATATTTGCAAGGCCGAAGAATCGACTTTCTCTCGCACAGCCGGCGGCTTCCTCTGCAGTAATGGTGCAGATAGGATTCTGCGTCCACAACCTGAGTATTGCGTTTCGGATGTTGAGGTAGACTGTGATTTCCTTGTACATCAGTAGGTCCGCAAGAAGCTTGTGCTCACCGATGTGAAGAGCGTACGGATCGAGCCTGGATGCGTAAGCTGCATCGATGCATTCGGTTGCGTAGACGTCCGCAGGTACGCGTGATGGAATTGATGAACGAGCCTTTGCTTGCACTTGGGGTTTGACGACTTTCGGCGAACGCGGAGCAGTTGGGACTGCTGGTGCTGCTGGCTTGGGAACAGTTGTAGCTGCGGTGCCTGGTGCTGGTACCTTTGGCTCCGGAAGAGGGTGTTTTCGAGGTCGACCACGTTTTCTCTTAACAGGTACTTGCGGATCGATCACTGACTGCTCCGGGATTACCGGTACGGCGGTTGGCGCTTCTGGAAGCTGAGCAGGTGGAGGTGATATCGGCTTGATACTACCGTCCGCCAAGCGCTTCCGCGAAGGAGTGGCAGAGGAGATCGCATTTGTTAAAATGTCTTCGGCAGCGACAGATGATGACATTGAAGATATGCCTGTGCTGGGGGCAGAGTCCAAAGAGCCATATCGCTGCCATTTGCCATTGGCATCAAGCTGCCACTTTTCTTTTGTCGATGACCCATTCGAAGATCGATCAAATATTTCGGTGCCGGCTGATGACAGGCTCGAATCGTCTTCGTCGGCGAGGAGGTGTTGGGCGATATTTACATCTTTGCCCAGAGCCATGGCTGACGACTCGGCATCGGTTGTGATATATCCCGTCTCTGGTATCGCCACCAGCGAGCCAGCCATCGTATCCCTCACGCAAGCGAATTTCCGTTGAGTGACATTTACCGTGTTGTCACCATGTCGTTAATGTGTGTGGATGTCGGGTGGTGCTGGGATAGTAGTGCGAGGAGGCTGATCATGTGCCGAGCAGACTGCGGATACGCTGCCAAATGCAGATTTTGCCCGGTCTGGCGACAGCGAGCGAACGAGCCGGGTGAAGGATATCGGGAGGGGTGTGTCTTCGTATCTGATGAGTCTTGTGATACTGTTATACCACGGAATTGTGTGGTGCTGTGGGATGGGATATGGATGCAGCACTTGCCTCTCAAGGAGATCGTGTCGTTGCCCGCCCCGCCGCACTGGCGCGATCCCTCGACCTCACCTCTCTGACCAGATTTTCATACCATCCTTTTCGTCGTCAGCATCCTCTGATGCTCCTCAAAAGCGGCTACATGGCCACATTTGAGGCCACAGAAGCCCTTGAATGGCATTTTCGATATGCAAGATGATGAGTGACGCTGGTGGGAGGACAAATCGCAGCTGCCCGTGAAGAGCTTTGGCAAATATCCTCGGCACAATCATATATCTATTCTCTCGCGAGCACACAACGCACCCACGAGCGAAGGCGTGCGCTGTCGGACAAGGAAGGTATTGTGTGCGTAATCGGGATATATGATGCCAAAATTCTGTGTCTGGTTCTAGCAGAATGTAAGCGGAGAAAGTGCATACGAGCAAAGGCTATGTCGTAAATGTGCTGTAGCAGGAAACACCATAAGTACACGTCAACAAATTCACATTTTGCTGTGTGAGTGGAGACTGTCGATGCGGCGCTGATGACATAGATAAGGAGAGCCTCGACCGAACAGGCCCAGCCGACCACAACGCGGCACACGCCGGAGATGCGACAGAACGCAAGGAGAATGGCAAAAGTAGAACGTGGGCATATTGTGGATAACTCTGGGACTGAACTATGGCGAAGACGCGCTCTGCCAGACGCTTATGAGCCAAGCACCGTGGGATACAGCGAACCATTCTGCGCCGCGCGGATCGAGGCGACTGACATCTTTGATACCGTAGGGACCTGTCTGGCCTAACTCGAAATCGGTCAACAGGGTCCTTTCCACGGCCACCAATTTATGTGCCAGGACTCAGCCATCGTGCCACCGCCGCCGACCACCTATCTTGGTTTCCCCAGCCCGCGCTGCCATCACAAGGCACCTTCCACTTCTCAACTCGAACATGCGCAACCTGAGAATCACGAGTAAGAGCATGCGACACCGAAGAAGGCGGCTTCAAAGGGACACCAGCCACTAGGGACTCTCGCATCTCGGCCCACCCGGCCATCAAAAAAAAAGGCATAGACACACCCAAACCGACCTAATCCCCCCATCAACCAGCTAAGAGACAAGTGCTCCGTAGCTCACTCGTTAAGTCGCAAGTCAACAAAAACCAAGCAACGAGCACGACTACCGAGCAGTGCGACCTTACGCTCTGTGCGATACCCACCAGTACCACTTCAGTGGTCGATGCACTCCCCAGCGCATAGGGTTCTGTGTTCGAGAGGGCGCATAACAAGGCAAAAGTACCCCGGATTGTCTTCCTCACTAGATGACTACCGCGTCGTCAACATGTCGTAGTCCGTGGGGGGGTTTTTTGGCTGTCCTGTGCGAGGATGGAGATGGAGATGGAGATGGAGACATCAGGTAGTAATGGCAGCTGTTCCTCCGAAATTTCGTGCTGTTGTCTTGTGCACCAAGTGCCATTGGTCAATTGCACATGAATCCAACGATGACTACCCTTCACCGAACTGTCGGCAACACACGATTTCGAGCCGCAGCAGGTAGGACGTGGAAAACGTGTGCAGATATCAAGACCTGTCATCTTTACCATAGCGTACATAGCAAATCGTAGATGAGCTCGCTCAGTCTCTTTGCCATTGATGTACCATGGGAGCATTGTATCAACGGCATGCTTCTGCACTCAGAGCCTTCCGCCATTGATATCGCACTAGGTTACGGAGCAGCTACTTTCACGAAGCATCTTCATTGTCGTCCGCGGCTTTGAACTCCTGTCCAAATCCGGAACCAAGACCAGAGCTTGCATGCCGGAAGCCTAGCCCAGCGCCGAGCCCCTGCCTTGCGCCTCCGAAGCCCAGGCCGCCATGACCAGCAGCTTCCTCCTCCTCCTCCTCATCTTCATCGTCGTCATCTTCCTGCTCAGCCGCATCGCCGTTCTTGCCGTTCGGTGTGATGTCCATAGCATTGCCGTTGCCACCGCGGAGCTGAGGTGGTGTTTGAATTGCTGAGATGTCACCCTTCCCCTCGCCACCAATACCTTTCTCCTTCCTGAGCGCCTCGAATTTCTCTGAAGTCTCCTTCAGGGCACGTTGTATCCTCACCTCTTCTTCAGCCAACCTGATCTTCTCGCGCTGCAACTGCTCCATTGCCCGTAACTTTTGCATGCGCGAGCTTTGCATGTCCGCCAACTGCTTGCGCAAGCGCTCCAATGCACCGTCGAGTGTTGGCAAAGGCGTTATGATCGGTGGCGTCTTGGGTCGCATGTCTGCTGGGTCTGCTGGTGCTGCGTTTTGCGCATATGTGCCGTGTCTTGTCTGCGCTGCCTCGTATGCTTCGTTGCGCTCGCGATCACTGTCGTCTTCGGAGTCAGATGGGCCTTCTGCTGCTGCAATCTGCGCTGCCATATCTTGCTTCCTTTTTCGCGCGGCCTCCGCTTCCACTTTACGTCCTAGAGATAGCCTACCATCCTCTGTAAAGTCGTCGAAGTTCTCCATGATATCCTCATCGTCTGCCACCAGCCGACTCTCTGCTTGGCCATATTTATCCTTTGGCTTCAGGACAAGTCGGCCCTGCTCGTCCTTCATGACATTGTCGTCCAGATCATCTTCGTCCAAATCAGGATCTTCGGGGTCTAGTGAGATGTACTCCTCTGCCTGCTGCTCCTTCGCTAGTCGTGCTCGTCGCGCTTTTTTCTCTGCGATCTCGGTAGCTGAAGGTATGGCTGACGACTGTTGCTGTTCGTAGCGAGCCAGTGAATTTCCAAACTTGGATGAGATGTCCAGTGCCTGCGTACTAGAGGATACATTTTCTACGTCGATATCACCCGGCGTGCTGAAGTTTTGAGGCGTCGAAGGAGTGCTTGCTTTGAGTTCCTGCAAAGCCGCCGAGCTGTAGTGCGGGCGGTCGTCTTCATCCTCGGTCTGCCTGGTAGGAAGTTGCGACGCGAGTAATGAGGTTCTTTTGGAGGCATTCCTTTGTATGGCGACGCGTGAAAGAGTCGAGCGCTTCGGTGTCACGACTGAGGCCTCGGACTCCTCGTCGTCGTCTACTGTAGATGGGCCTAGCGATGTCCGCAATGAGGACGATTTGCGAGGTTTTGCGCTTGGTCGTTTAAGCGCTGAGTCTACACAGGTTCATGCTGTCAGCATATGCTGAAAGCTAAAACAACGTGTCAGAGACGTTGTATCACGACTTTGTGGTGGGGGCATACCTGAATGCTGTGCCGAAACTGCGCCTGCGCCCTCCTCGTCGTCATCCTGTCCGACCTTGCGTGGTACTCGTCGTGCGGAGAATGTCTTCTTCATGACGCAGGCCGCTTAGGTCCAATTGGCGCTGTTTGTTGCCAGAAAGCGCGCCGGTAGTAGACCATCTTCATACTGTATGTTCAGACATGTCATGGCGACGGGTAGATTCCGTCGGCAAGATCCGAACCTCGCTCCACTGCCGGCTTGGCGGCAAGGATCATCCGCGGGTGCTTCCTTTCTGCTCTGCGCTACATTCATGTTGCTACGTCTAACATCATGTCTTTACTGCATACATAGCAGCAGATCCTCCAGCTTCCAGACGTCTCTCACATCTCATGGTGAACTCTGCCGCGCCGCCAACGAGTCCACCGGCCAGGATGATGCTGGCAAGCATTGGAGCTCTGTGCATTAGCTGATATGCACATCATCATGCAATAATCATTACTGACACACCCTCGTCAACTAAGTATGCAAGCAACGTCCAAGCAATTTCTGCAGACGTCCACTTTCGCCGAGACAATGCACTTCGCCGCTCGATCCCGAGCAGAAGGTCGCCCTCGACAATCACTACAGGCGAATGTCCAAGCATTGTTTTGCGCGAGCGCCACGCCCTTGCACGTTCTCGTGTCGGGTCCAGACAAGACTCTTGTCCTCGTGGGGACGATTGAAACATCGCCTGGCTTCCGAAGATGGACACGAACCACTGCTGATGCTCGTAAATCAGTGTTGGAGGCATGTACTTCAACAGTCGTATCATTACGACCAGTTCGCGTCGATAAGCTTGTCGAGACCTTGGCAGCGGGACAATCAGCCAAAGTACAATGTAGGTGTGCTAATAGCCGACCGATGACCGAAGATGCTCAGCCGACCTCCTGCAAACTGCAAGTACCTCACCGACGCCGCAGCCATCGATCTTCAAGGGTGCCAAAGAGGGTGTGGTGAGTGTTGGCAAGCTTTCAGGACCTCGAACGTACGTTTTGCCAGTATCTCCGATGCTTGCGTGGATCACATTCCTCAGATCCAGTTCCTTTAGTTCCACGCACAGCAATGGCGGTTTTGACAGAGTTCTATGATCGTATCAGGAATCTTCGGACGTCCAGAGGTGTCTCGCAAGGGAAGCGCCAGACCGCACTTGACAGCCGTCGGAACAGTTCCCATTGCCTAGGAATCAAGCAAGATGTCACCGTCAAGACTGACCTCGATCAACGCCCCAACGGCTCAGCGCAGGAAGAACACTCCAGAATATCGACATTGATGAAGTATGATGCCGTTGTCCCTTGCGGTATCTGCAGAAAGTCCTTCGACGCGGCCCTTCCACAAGCCTTGTTTGCCCATCTTGCTGGGCACTTCGATCGACGCTACTCATACAATCGCTGCGATGGGTGCCAGATCAATTTCATTTCGCTCCAGGACCTGCGGGCCCATCTGAAGTCCGTCGCACTCGACAAGACATGTGGCTACATGTTCAACCACACACATCCCTGTGGCGGACACCATCCCCCTAGAAAGAGAGCCGGTCGTGGACCAGCACTTAATCAGCAAAAGGCCGCAACAGAAAAGGACAGCGACCGCTTTGACTTTTGCTACCGACTCCGTGGCTGGGAGCATGCTCAGCTTACTTCATACCGAAGCACTACCCCAACGATGGCTTCGTCTCCCAGGGCAGCACATAACACGCATTGGTCCTTGCAGCACACAGGACTACTCAGATTATCCTTCCTTAACTCTTCCCGGACCTCGTACTCGACTTGCAGCACGCCTGTATCATACACCGCGACGAGCCAGAGTGTTGTCGACGCTTTTGATGGTGCGGCGAATCCTCTGGGGGCTGCTCTTCTGCGGGCCATCTGCACTGGCAGCGTGGAGTTGGTGGGTGCGTTCATCTATGCTGGGGCCAACATAGGCTTTCGAGATATCTACGGATTTGGTGCAATGCACTACGCCGCACGCTATGGGTCACCTGGCATCGTTCGACTGCTCATCCGAACTGGTGCGTCAGTCGATGATCACGACCGGAAAGGAGAGTCGCCTTTGATGCACGCTGTCCAGGCTGGCATGAGAGACATGGCGGAGTGCTTTATCTGCTTGGGTGCCGCTCTCCATGAAATCCATATCGCCAATGCGATCAATAGTGGCGAACGGTCTGTTGCCGAGATGCTGCTCAGATACTGGAGGCAGTTTGGCAGACCCGACGAAATACTAGACCAATTTCTGCTTGCAGCCATCAAGCAGCGGGATAGACGTATGGTCGAGGTTCTCCTTCGGTATGGCGCACATAGCTCGGCGGAAGACGAGGCAGGGGACACTGCCTTGACTCTTGCGGTAGAGACAGGCGACAAAGAGATTGCGCAAATACTGTTGGATTACGGTGCCCAACCCGACTGCTCGCCCGGCATGCAATACAATCTCATTGTCGATGCATTGAAATATCGGCACCTTGCCATGGTGGAGTTATTGCTCTCGAAAGACGTGATTTGAAAGTCAATCTTATGCTTGTGTGGCTGACGACTGCATGTGATTACTCTTTTTCCGTCGCTTGCTACGAGCTGCGAACGCCCTGAAGGCCTATGTGCACATGCTGTGCCCTCCGATACAGCATCTCATAAAAAGATGGTCCTACTCCTCTGGTTTCTTTGGCACAACATCATCACTGCGACACCAACACGGCGACATCGAGCTGAGAGGAGAGCCCTCCACGTTCAAAACAGATTTTCAATGCTAACTCAGCGGATGCGAGTGTGCTTCAGAGCGATGTTCGCGCACGCGCTCCTCTTCTCCAGCATGATCATGCTTGCCTCTGCATGTCCATCGCCAGATCGCATCACCAACCGCAAAAGGTGGTATGGTGTCGGTAACCCAACGGTACCTGAACCATACACCATCAACTCCTGGCCAGCAGTCCCTGTACCTGGCCACGCTGGAGAGTACGAGCAGCCGGTACGCTATTGCTGGGTCTCTCTGTCCGACTACGACTCCCTCCAGGCGCTCCTCGCAGGAGCCCTCTCCAAGTGGGACGTCGCCATGCAGCAATCGCGCCTCAAGATCCGACCAGACAAAGGCATCGAGCTTGACGAAGACGGTCGACGACTACAGAAGCCAGAAATACATCTTTGCGGTTCCGTTGGTGTCAGCGCCGATGCCCTCTACACCTCAGATGTCCCAGGAACCCATGAGGCCTCACGGACTACTCCAGGCTACAACGCCGATGATGAAAACGGAGCAGGTCGTCACCTCCTCAAGTTCAGTCGTAGTATCACCAAGCTGGGAGAGTACACTGCCGCGGACGGGATTGTTCTCGCTCATGAGCTTGGCCAGCTATCGGGCTAGACCACGAGCATGCTCGACCTGATGCCGCACAGTGCATCGACTGCCATTGCGAGAACCTACACGACTACGAGCAGATCAAGGCGAACATCGTACAGTCGAAGTCCGGCGATACCATTGAGGAAGCTTGCAAGTCCCGCAACTTCGCTATCAAGTACGGCTTCTCTGCCTTTGCATACCTCCCGGATCCGAGATCTGGTGTCATCGGTCAGTGGCAGTGGTCCAAGACGTTTGACTACGAAGTAAGTACCCCTCCCAACTTAGTATTGACATCCGGCTAAAGCTAACAATGCTAGTCCATCATGCTCTACAACTCCAGAGCCAACAGCAAGGACCTCAAGAATCTCGATATCATCACGCGCAAGGGCAGGAGTGGCAAAACCGGTCGGCTCGAGATGGGGGGTATATGGGAGAGATCGGTGTGGGTGACACAGCTCGCGTTGCTCAGCTGTATGCTGATGCGGAAGATAAGAACTGGGACCCGTACGAGGAGGATGAGTGGAAGCCGACTTCTTCCGCGCTGGCGAAGCGGGATTTGCATACTGCTTGTAAAGCGCCTGAGGTTTTGTCTTGGAGCGGGTCGGTTGTATTGTCCTCTTTTGCTTACATGCGGTCCGTTGGAGGGACATGCTCTGTTTATGCCTAGCATTACAAGCACTCAGTCACCCCACGGCCTCCACCAGAGGGAGGTGTAATCTCAACTTTCACAAGAAAGCTTAGAGGACCTGTCATTACGGCACAGAAGCAAGAGAAATTCTGCGGCCGTGGTTTTCTTTTTCTATCTCCACCCATTGAGCCTTTCCGTGCAGCGCTGTGCTGCGACTCGAGTGCGAGAGGTAATATACATCGTGAGAGAATGCTGCATCTACTCCGGTACGTCTGTACTCCGGAGGCCTTTGTGAAGTGATGTAGTGATGAGCCTCCGCTACTCAAGCGTGTCGAGGACACATGCTCTTCAGGTCAGCTAGTGTGTCCAAGCTGCTTAGACCAGCTCCTTACTCTCCTCATTCTCCTCTGTTTTGATGTTCTCGTCCTTCTCAGCTGCAATCTGTTAGCATTTATCGTATATTCTAACGAAGGTCAGCTTACCCTCTTCCTCCTCGGTAACAGCGGCGGAAGACTTGGCCTTCTTGCCCTTAGCAACACCTTTACCTTTCTTGGCCTTGGGCTTTTCCTCGTCTCCGTCGGCCTTGTCTTCCTCAGTGGCAGCCTTCTTGCGTTTGCCACCTGCTGCCTTCTTTGCGGTTGGCTTGGCGTCACCCTCGGCCGGAGTGCCCTTGAGTACCTTCACGGCGGCGCGGCCGGTAACGGTCTTGAAGCTGGCCACTTGAACCTTTGGATCGTACTGCTCAGCGGCGGCGGTCCAGTTGGTCTGTCTCGAGTATTAGCTCACATGAAGATGGTCAAGGAGTTCTACTGGCAGCATGACCCACCTCGCTGCGGTCGGAGTTCAACCAGCAGGCGGCGAAGCGCTTGAGGTCGGCATCGGTGCAGTTCTCGAGAGGGTTGGTGGAAGTCATGGTGATGGATAGCTAAACGGTTGCTGAGATAGTTTGTCGTTGTTGGGGAATGTTGAGTGTGATGTTGGCAGTGAGACTGAGGTCTTGATGACGCTGAAGTTGGAAGAGAGAAGAGGTCGAAAGGGTGAGGTCGACAAAGAGGAACGAGGGTGGCGGACCCGCTTTTAGTTCGATTGTCGGCGGATGCCTAGACCTGTTGTCGTTTGCCGGCCATGTGAGCCCGCGGTTCGTTAAGTAATGATCAACTGGTCAATACGCGATTGCATTCACTGGCTTTTACAGGGGTGACAACGACAATAGTCCTGTCCATTGTCGTTGAATGGAGAGTCAGGGGCGCGTCGAAACGGACGTTCTGGCGCAGCTGAAGATCCGTAGAGACCAGATGAAGTTGAATGTACGCCGTGCTAATCGTACAATAGGGAGTAGTATATAGGCGACGGCGAGTAGCTGGTGGGTCGAATTGGTCAACCGGGTTGAGACACTGAGAGAAGCTGTGACTCGATCCTCCACACCGCGATACAGCATCCAGTACATCAGCACCTCCTCAACACCTGGAGTCACCTCATCCTTCCCTTAAGCCAACTCCTCATCCCCTTCTCCCTCACCCTGACTCACGACCTTCACCTCAGTCTCCTCTCCTCCTCCCCCTCATCACGCCCCCTTCTTTCCCTTCCCACTTCCCCCCTCCCTCCTGACCGACATCAGCCTTCCTCTTCCGTCCCTGCACCTTCTCCTTCACCACCTTCTCAACCTCCGGCGCACCATTCTCCCCAGCCTCCTTAATCTTCTTGCCAATGACCTAGATCTGGCGCTTGGAACCGTCGGGCTTGGCGTTTTTGAACTCCCAGGCGGCTTTTTTCTTTGTCGAACTGGAGAGAGAAGCGGGTTACCGAGGAGTGGAGGTGGGGAGTAGGGAGTGGAGGCCCACGGCGTAGCGATCCTCGGTAGCTAGGAAGGCGCGCGCGAGTCGCTCGAAGTCCTTTGGAGTGCAGAATTTTTGGGCGATGGTGAATGAGAGTTTTGCGGTGTCGATTGCTCTCTTTTGTGTGGTGGGTTTGTGTTGGTTGTGATGTTGTTTGAGTGCTGATGCTGTGGGTCGATGGAGATTCGAGTGTTGCTTGGTTGTTGTCAGTGGGTTGTGTTAGGAGAAGAGAGAGAGAGAGAGAGAGAGAGAGAGAGAGAGAGAGAGAGAGAGAGAGAGAGAGAGAGAGAGAGACAGGAATTGCTTAGACTCAGGGTGGTCTGTAGCTTTCAGCTGATTCCTCACGTTGAGCTTTTTGCAATCCTCACTTGGCTCCAGAGATCTCCCAAGCATTGGATGTAACGACCGTTCTGAAATCATCACTCACATGCTTGCCGCCTACCTCGACTCCGACTTCCGCTACTGGATACACATGCTCAAAGATCGCAACTGTACCCACCGCTCGAACGCCGCCCGAATGGACCTATACCCCGGATACGAACAACATGCATACATTTCTTTAGCTGTTGTGATACTTTTTCACGCGCTGCCCTCCCTCATACATCAAGCGGTCGACGGCTGCAGCGACTGTCAACGTACCACCAATGACAGCGGCAACACCAGTCAGGAACCCAGCAAAGGTCTTGGTTCTGGCTTCTCGGTTGATGACCTTCATGGGAGAGATGTCCTGTAGTAAATGGTCAGTGTGTTCATCGGAACAGGATGGGAGCGGCTTACGTATGAGAAGAACACTCCGGGAATGCCGCCTCTGGCGTGCAGACGTTCCTTGTGTCCATCTTCTTTAGCGTCGCCACCCTGCAGTGAGCGCCTGTGGGATGTAACAGAGTACTGATGAGTTTCGATGCTGCCTCCTTCGCCCTTGCCATATCCTCCAAGCTCGATCAATTCGTGTGGCAGGTCGAGGACCGACCCAGATGGCTTCCAGGCCAAGGGCAGATATGCAGTAGACACAACCTTCACAAAGTACATGAAGTTGTACGCCTTCTCTTCCGTCTCTTGACGTGTGCCATCGAGCGGGTTGAGATGATGCTCCGACCATGCGATTCCCTTGTTACCCACCTTGTTCACCACATCGTCTGGTAGCTGTGGTCCGAATCGCAGCGAGTGGATCTTGTGCGAGAACGTGTGCTGCACTCCCTCAGGCGTGTTGAGGAAGTTCTCCAGATCATGCACGTGCATGTTGCCATTGCTGAAACTCTTGCCTGGAGCGAAGTGGAAATTACCCACAACTTTGTTGACACGAATTCCACCCTCGATTCGGCATCCTTCTTTGCGCTGCTCGTCAAGGTGCTCGCTGTAGTGCTCACGCTCGCACTGCTCGACGTTCTCGCCTCGTCCGAACGACCAAGATACGCTGGCATAAGCTTCTCGTACTTCAGCACAAGTGTTACAGCAGCCTGCCTTTGCTGCCGTGGCTGGTGCTGGTGCACCGTAACACTCTCCACAGTAGCTTGGGTCCAGATGTTGTGCTGCCTCTTCTACGCCCAGGTCCAACGCTTTCTTCTCGATCTCACGACCACCCTCAGCCTCTGGCGCTAGGCGTACTTTGTTCACGCCGTGCATGACCCCGGTTTGGACCTCTCCACTGACGTCCATTACATCGAGCGTAAGCAGCTCGCACGGCACTCGCGGGAACGATATGTTCATGTGTATCTCCATCTTCTCTCCTCGTCCCTTGTCGACGATCAATTCCGGATGTATTGTTATCCTGCGATATTCTGCCCATTCTCCCCACACGAGATATAGTATAAGCAGGAGGGAGGTCACTGTCACAATGCCTCCGGAGGTTGTGCGAATGCGAGCATCTTCGACGGTTTTGGTGAAGGCATCGAGCCTCGTGAATCTCGATTTGGATGGCATCGTACGTGTATAAAGGGGAGCTGTTCAACGGTCGAGTGTTGCAAGCCCGAAGGCTGGGAGGGAGTGTAGACCTGTCCTCCTGCTGCGATCGATGCTTCGATGGTCCTTGGTCAGCAGCGGATACCTCAGCTACGCAATGGGTCGTATGAGCAGGGCCAGACGGCTGGACAGAAGTAAGTGAAACGAGCGAGGTTTGTGATGTCCCTCCTCTTTCTGGACAGCTTGCAGGAGCCCGCAAATGGAGCCGCCTGTAGAAAGCATATCTCCGTGAAACGTGGTTCTTGACAAGGGTCCACACGAGATCCACAATTGAACACGTTGGCACGCGATGGATGAAGTGATTCAGAGAGACATGTCGCGCGCTGGGATACTGTACAGAGGGTAAGGAAAGCTGGAGGATAACATCCTGAGGTACATGTATGCAAACCACGGCGAGGTAGCAACACGCATCCATCGTGGCCATATAGCACGTGCTACGTCATAAACGCGAAGCTGCAAAAGGTCGACCGGCGTGCGTGCAAGTCGTCCTTTGCCCTGATATCAACAAAGCCTCCACTTTCGAGTGCGATGAGTGCCGTAACGGAGCTATCACAGCAGCTCACTGCGCTGTCCGACTCCCTGAAGACCACCAACACACTCATCGCTCGTCTCCACAAACTCAAGTTTGCGCCTGGGTCAGAACCTCTCGACACCGACAGTGGAGTACGCGTCGAGTTGGCACAGGACATCCACGACAGGCTGAAGCAGCTCGAGGAAGAACTCGAGTTTCTCAAGCAGGAAGCCGAGGAATACACGACAGACGGCAATCGATATCGGCGACACAGCTCCACGGAAGGCGAAGAGGCACGATTGCAAGCAAAAGTTGTGAGGCTCAGAGACGACCTCCGCCACTCACGGCAGACGTTCCGCAACGCACAGGTCGCCGCCAAGTTTGCAAGCGACGAAGCGAAGAGGAGGGAACGGGAACTGATACTTGAAGGCTACAGAAAGGAGGCAGAAAGACTCGCTGCAGCTGGAGAGCAACCGAACGGGACGACTGGCAACGATCGCGAGCTGCTGTTCGCAAGCCGAGGCCGGAGGACACCACAGCAGAAGCAGCTGACAAAGGACGAGATACTGGTCAACGCATCGAGCGACCTGACTTCTGGCCTGCGACGAACTTACGACTTGCTCTCCACTGAGCTCTCGCGCTCACGATTTGCACAAGAAACTTTTGACGAGTCCACTGCTGCCCTTGCACAACTGGGCGAGGACTACACCAGTCTTGACAGTATCCTCAGCAACAGCAAGAACCTGCTCGGTACCCTCCTACGCAGCCAAAAGAGCGATACCTGGTATCTAGAAAACGCTTTCCGCATCCTGATCATCACTCTTGTCTGGCTGTTCTTTCGACGAATTCTATACGGACCATTCTTCAAGCTACCTCTCTTTCTGTGGAACATTTTCGCACTCTTCACCAACTGGCTGTTCCTGAAACCTCTGTTCTTTCTCCTCTCCGCGACTGGCATCCTCACGGCTGCTCCAGCCTCAACCACTTCAATAGTCGCATCAAGCTCATCTCGAGCTCCTCTCATAGTCCAACCTTCAGCGCAAGGCAAGCCTCAGCCTCGGCCATCTCACGTCACCGAGGGCCGACCTGTCGGTCTAGGAGGCACTGGAGCTAAGCTTGGCAAAGATCCTGAGCTGGAGGGCCGTATCTCTGAGAGTATTGCAAGGATGGCACAACAAAGTGCAAGGAACGACTTGCCGAGAAGAGGTGACGGTACGGTGCTTGAGGAGAGAGGTGACACACCTGCAAACCCCAAGAAGAAGAACTTTGAGGCAGACGTTGAGGATGCGAAACAAGTCGAGAAGGAGCCACCACGGCGAGGCGATGGCACAATCCTTGAAGAAAGAGACGAACCACCAAATCCAAGAAAGAAGAACTTTGAGGCAGATGTCGAGGACGGGAAGCGTGCGAAGAGAGATGAGCTCTAAAAGTTGCATTGATCCAGGATGGTCTAGCAATCACAATGCAGTCTTATTCGCCTCTTCATACTCCTCCTGCTTGACCTCATCATACCAAATCGTCTTCTACCGAAAGGTCAGTATAACGACGTAACGGTCGGCAACAACCGAGAATGACCTACACCCAATGAAATCGCCTGATGTGCCATCACGGTGCTGCTCGTGCCACCATGCCAATGCATCGTTCCGCCAGGGATATGCACTACATCGCCCACCTGTAGCTTCCGTGGCTCCTCACCTTTGGAACATATTAAGCCGCTGCCCAATGTTACTGTCAGAATTTGGCCTCGCTCGTGGGTGTGCCAGAATGTCCTGGCGCCGGGTGTGAAGCAGACCTGGCAAAATGTCAGTACCAAGCTCGCAAAATGTTTTTCATTGCATTGCAAGTTCTCGTCCGATCGTGCGAGAGCGTTACTTACATTATTGCCCAGGCAGTCGTCCGCGGTGAAGATTGGGTCCATGTGCACTGTGCCGGAGAAGGTCTCGGTAGGCTGCTTCGAAGCCGCATCTGGCTTGTGTGCCGAGCGGATCAGTTGCATTGAAGGCATCTTCGTGTTTTGCTCAGTCGTCGATGCGATGCTGTATTTCAGAGTTCGGTGAACGAGGTACTTGTGTCACGCTTCTGAGGGTGTCAGAAAGCGACATCGAGCTCCAGCAATTAGCTCTCCACTTCATCCAGGCCGACTTCGGATACATGCTCTATCGGTTGTCGATACCGACATCAGGTAGACCTTGACTCGATAGGACTAGAGGTACGATTCCTTGGCAGCGGAGTCGAATATGGCAGCTTTATTGCCTAACGACGTGATCTTAATCGTTCTATCGCACCTCGGCTTCGACACCTTCCTAGTCTGCCGCCTGACTTGCCACAAATACTGTGGCCTCATCAGCTCACACATCAATGAACTGTCTGAAGCGGTCGCACACAACACATTCCCGGAGTAGATTTTCATCTTCACGGCAACCCAGACAATGGAGCGAGCAAGATACAGTGGCTCAAATTCCTCCGCTACTATCAAATGGCTTCGATCATAGTAGAGCAGGAAGTTCCATACTCCTTCCGAGCCAATGCCATGGCTGCCAATGACCCAGCAGGCAACTTCCACCGCGACGCTTTCGTTCAAGACTGGAGAATATTCGCAACCCTCGCCATGATGGAAGCAGACACTCTGTCTCAAGACAGCAGGTCTCTTGTCCAAGAGGTCGATCTATGTCGCAAGCAGTGTGATTATCACCTGACGCTCTCCTCTCAGTAAAAACGCCATTTCGGTACTCTCCTACGCCTTCTCCAGAAATATGTTATTGGTGAAGCTCATCCTGATAACAGACCCATCGACGCTTCTATCTGACATCTGACTTTCGCAGTTCTTCTACAACACGGTCCTGGATTGTTCTGGAGATCATGGTGGAACACCCGGCCACCCAATGAGATAGACAGATATCTCATCAAGCATACTCTCGAAAATGCCTAGAGAAAACTCCGCAGATGTGGAGCTGAGGATCGTGACTCGGAGAGTAAAAGTGCTTGTCGCAGTAAGCGCGATGATGCGGAAGTTGAGGGCGAGGAAGGAGAGGAAATCTCAAGGTGCCACTTGAATGCGGGTCCTCTCCACAATGGTACAAAGCCTGGGATAAAGTTCTCGATGAGGATGATGCAGCTCAAGCAGCCACTTGAAAGGATTGACAAAGGTAAAGTCCTTCACCGTACTGAAGATCAGCCTGAGAATGGAGTCTATCAGGCAGCGAATGAGTCTGGGGTGAGCTACAGGACGAGTACATCTTCGCGATTCAGAAGAGGATGGAAGATTCAGGCCCCGAGTGGAGTGGACTGCCAGGTCACAGGAACGTGCTATACGGGAGACCTCGGCCAGGTGTTCAGGCTGCGATTCCGAGAAGAACACGCGGCGAGCTTCGAGACGATTGAATGCCGTACATCAGTGCTGGTCTCCACCTTCACTCGAGCATCTGAAGACAAGTTTTGCACTAAAAGTCACGGGTCACGCTCGTTCACCGCTACGTCGAGGTCTCTCTTCTAGAGCAGACCACTTTCCAAATCAGACGTTTCTCCCTCACTCTCAGCAATGGCTCGCGATATCTCCAGCAGCGACAACGCCGCGCTCCTTCACCCAAACTCGACGATGCAGCAGCACCACCCAGCCACCCCCTCTGCATCTACCCGGAGTCCTCTCCAATCAAAATCTTCCTCGACGGCACCGCATCCAAACACTACACTCGCAAACCTGGATCTTCCATACCCAGGCATCTGCACCCTCCGATCCAGCGTTGACGCATGCAGAGCGAGCATCTCCTACACCATCGAACCCTTCACGCGCAAAAAAGGACGGCTCCAAGGTCGCAGTCCACGGCGGTACCTTCTACGACAAGCTCTGCTCTCCCGATGTTGTTGAGTTTGTGGAAGCTGAAACCCGCCAGAGGTGCGACAGTCGCCGACCCTCGCGCCACTCACGAGGTCAAAGCACTACATCGGCCGATTCTAAGAGGCTGCGGCCACGCTCCCGAGTTTCTTGCTTTCTTTACTATAAGGCGGGAGGGGTTCGGATTGGAACATCATGTGGTGATGTCGAAAGTGCCGGCCTATGATGTGGGGAAGAATGAGTGGAGCGAGCAGGAGATTGCGCAGATTCGTGTGGCATTCAATGCGGCAACCCAGCACGTTAGATTCCGCGCGAACTCGTGAGGCGTCCCGAGACTGACTTTGAGTAGGGACGTCTAACGCTGCGGCCTCGACAATGGGAGTCATCACGCAAGGAACCTGATATATGATGAGGTCAATGATAATGGTCAGTATCGACTTACTCCGGGAAGTGTAAGCTCGCTACCATGGGACAGCTACATCGTCGAATACGAGCGTGCTTCATTCTGCGTGAAGGGGAAAACTACTTTTACGGCAGGAGACGGCCATGTCTGGACGGAACACCCAGACGACTGATATCTCATCTCGACGCCTGATGAGTGATGCTTGGGCGCTTGCCTGATTGATCATGAGGGTATGTGCTATCATGTTGGTGGTGGTATGTGTGAAGGCTGGGACAGAGTCCGTTGGCACTCTGAACATTCGACCAAAGCTTGAGTAGCTACTAGAGAAAGCGATAGCACGACGGCCTAAAAGCATAGCACGAAGCGTGCTCCTCGTACGAATTGTCGTTTGTTTGGCTACGTAAGAACACGAAGCATAATGTCGCAGTGGTCTCTGTTTCGGCAATGAGACGAAGCGCTCAGCGGCATGGGTATCGTCTAGAATGACCAGATGTCTGCAGCTCGAGAGGGCGCCTTCATGAGCTAGCGTGCGTGCGGTATCTGGGCAAGGCTACGATGTAATGGCGAGTCTCAGTATGTAAGAGGTATCGCCACCCAAGTCCAGAGGCATTTGAAGGTACTGTCTCACGACAAGCGCTCTCTTGCGGTATGTGCTTAGTAGCAGGCTGTAAATTGCAAGCATTCAACCAGAGCGACTGGTGCAACCATCGTGGATCACCAATTCCTACACTATTGGAGTCTCATTTGCTGACGTTGCTCGACAGATAGAGGCACAATGCCCGCGAAGAGTTAACAACACCAAAGAGTCCCCAGTGGTGCGCCGGTCGTACGTAATCGTCCTCTTTAAAGATCTTCGATATCGCTAACGGGCTGATGCAGATGAGTGTACGACGAAGGTCTGTCGTAACAAGAGGAGAAAGGTACGTCAATGCTGAAAACTGCTCGGCTCGTAAGTAATCTTGGAATTGTGTCTGGTTATGGAGCTAATTTTGTATAGATCAGACGAGCTAGGGAAGAAGTCGAGAGCGCTGTCTGTAATCCGGTTGCGCCAGCAGGAGTGCTGTGGGTTTGTGACGGGTGGGTTGCCATATTGAGTCTGATGGCAGCTTGCGTGCTGTGAAGAGCGCCGGAGGCTGGTCGCTTTGTTATGATACCACAGAATTGGAGTCAAATGCTTTTTGGCGAATGGCAATCATCATACCATGGGGTCGCGGACCGAGAATGCGGTCTCACGAATGGCTTGAAGCTCTCGTCGAGTACAGTGCAGACTGCATTGCCGATTGGCCTTGCTGGAAATTGAACCGTTCTATCGTAGGACAATATCGTGCTGAACACGCCTACGTCGAGTACAGACCTGCAACATATGCCATACTACGGTCCAAATCCTGCATGGTTGGCCAATGTGGCCCGGCAAAGCTTCGATCGAGCAGACTGTGCCGAGTCCTGCTGACGCCTGAGCGAGACAAGTCAGCAGATGCTCAGACAAGGTATCCGGTAAATTGAGAAGCGCGTGAGTATGTCAGATTCCCATTTCTAAGCATCGACGGCCGGATTTGACGACCCAGCCGTACCTTTTCCGGCTCTTCCTAAGATTGTTTGGGTATTGCATGATGCAATTCATCATTGTATTGTGCTGGTCATGAAGGGAGAGAGACTGAGATCGTGACTTACCACCATTTGCGCCTGAATCTGTCGAGATGGATGGGCGTGTTTGTGGTGAGAATCTTGCACGTTCAAGTGCTATTGTAACAGCGGCGAAAAAAAGGGAATGGAATGCTCAAGGCACGGGCCGAAGATCGTGCCGTACCCGTCGGTTCCTGAATTTTGATGCCACCTGTCGCATGCTTGTTGATGTGCAGCATTGTGATCATGACCATTTATCAACCCACGGGTAGACTGCAAGCAGCAAGCAAGTTGAGTACTGAACAACAAAACCTTCCCCTTTTCTTCCCTTTCACCTTCTCTGCTGTACATAAATCATCGGCATCTTGGGCAGGATCTTTCCGGATCGCATCCGAATCACAACCACGTTCGCTCCTTTGTCCTCACATCCTTGGATCGACCATTCGCAGACCGAATGCGAATCTCAATAAGGGATCCCGGTCGGCTTAGAGATTAGACTACTACTTGTCCTCAAGGTGCGCGACATGCAGAGCTATATTGCTGCTACATCTTCATTTATGGACAGGACATGCGCTGACATCAGGCTTGAAAGAGGAGGCGACCCTTCACGATGCGAAGATCAGTGGCACACGCCTGCTACCTTGCATTTTACAGTGTGCTCGCAGGAGACTGCACAGTGCATGCTGCCTCTGCAACCTCATCACATACAAGCCCAGATGTCTGCGCTGTAAGCTGTTCTCGCAATCCTGATCCTCTTCCCACACCAACCCTTAACGCCCTCCAGCTTGAACCAAATGCCAAAGTGTCAGATGCTTGCGCTTCGTATGCCGACCTCAATACGCTCAACTACAAGCTGCAACCATACGTACGGAACCTCGCGAGCAATACCGACTTCTTTTCGTACTACCGACTAAATCTGTACCACAAGAAATGTCCTTTCTGGAACGATGAGAACTCGATGTGTGGGAACAGAGCTTGTGCTGTAATAACATTAGAGAATGAGGAGGATATCCCACCTATATGGAGAGCAGAAGAGTTGAGTAAGCTGGAGGGACCAAAGGCACAGCACCCTGGGAAGAAGCAACAGAAGGAACTACAGAGGCCGCTCATGGGCGAGCTTGGACAAAGTGTGGGTGAGAGCTGTGTCGTTGAATACGATGATGAGTGCGACGAGCGGGATTATTGCGTACCAGAGGATGAGAGTGCGAGCGCGAAGGGCGACTACGTCAGTTTGAACGACAATCCTGAGCGATTCACTGGGTACTCTGGAGAAGGTGCGCACCAGGTGTGGGAGACCATCTATCGGGAGAACTGCTTTTCGAAGCCACACTCTGGCGAGCACGGCGCTAGCTCTCCTGGTCTCTCTTCTGGACGGCCTGGACTGCTGAATCCACTCCAGGGACGAGCAGCGCAGGAGTTCAAGTCGGTCGTCAAGGCCCACGATCGAGAAGAGGCGATGAAAACCGGTCTTCCAGAAAATGCGCTTGACTTCGAGGACGAGTGCCTGGAAAAGCGCGTGTTTTACCGGATTATCTCGGGGATGCACGCTTCAATCTCGACGCACCTGTGCTACGACTACCTCAATCAGACCACTGGTGAATGGGGTCCTAACCTTGAATGCTACAAGGAGCGCCTGCATAACCACCCCGAGCGGATATCGAACATCTACTTCAACTATGCGCTCGTTCTCCGTGCGGTTGGCAAGTTGCGAGATTATGTCCAGGACTACACATTCTGCACTGGTGACACAGTCCAGGATGCTAGGACGAAAAAGATGATCACCGTTCTAGCAGACGCCATTCCGGCTGGACCTCAAATTTTTGACGAAAGTGTGATGTTCACAGACCAGACCGCTGATGGCATCAGCCTCAAAGAGGACTTTCGCAATCGATTCAGGAATGTGAGTAGGATCATGGACTGCGTTGGCTGTGACAAGTGCCGACTCTGGGGCAAGGTCCAGACCAATGGTTTTGGGACCGCTCTGAAGGTTCTTTTTGAGTTCGGCAATGGCCACGCCGGCGAGGATAGACCGTTGTTGCGCCGTACTGAGCTGGTGGCTTTGATTAATACGCTGGACAAGATCAGTGCGGCGTTGAGAGCACTGGAGCACTTCAAGCTGATGGTGTCGGCCGAGACCGACGGCAAGTCAGTGGCACCACAGTCGTTTGACACTCGCGATGCGCCAAACTTCGACGATCTAGATGAACTGGACGACTTTGAAGACCACAAACCGCTACAGCTGGGCCAAGAGCGAACGATTCGCGAGCTCTTCTGGGAGGAGTTCGACCTTGTTTTCCGAGCATGGAAGTTCGTACTGCGGAGCTGGCTTGAGCTACCTCGCACAATCCCAGCCATTATCGGCACAGAGTTCAAGAGACTGTTCGACTTTTGGCTCGGCAGGCCGATGCGGCCACGAAGCTGGGAGCTGCGATTTCCTAGCAAGGAGGACCTTTACCCAGAACGAGATGAATTATGATGCCCCAACTATAACATTTCTGTCTTGCATTTCGAAGCATAGCATGGTGCAGCGGTGCATGGCGTCATTCGGGAGGTCATCTGTATATTGGGATTCAGCCACGAGGTGCATGACATGATGTAGATGGAGTTTGGACTCGTTCGCTGAGCTACAGTACTAGAGTACAGCTGTCTCAGAGATACCACTGTATATCTGACACCAGATACATGTTATCTTCCGCTGCGTCAGACATGGCCGCCTGGTCACGTCGCGTGATTAGTTCTATACAGTCCTGTGTGATCGACACTGACTGAACATGATATGAGAGCTACCGCCGTCTTGATTCAGACATGCCAATCTGCATGAAACGATCTCGCGTGCAGACAGAGTAGTGTGGCTCTCTATACATCACTGATGGGCACTAGGACCGTGGACCGAACGCCAGCGGGCACCGCACCAACGAGGCTACTAGGTTTCAACGCAAAGCTTGTGCCTCGGCCAACGCCTGGACCGACAGTTTACTGGTCGGCACGCAGCCCGTCTCGCGGTCCTTGCAGCAAACAGATGGTGCACAGGATGTCTATTGGTCGGAACGCCGTCCCATGCGTTGTGTATCTTAGTGCGATTAACGTTTGGGCTGTGTGGGTGTTGCGACCGGTGGGGATCTGCCGCCGCGAGGAAACTTCTGTGCTTCTCTCCATCTCGTCGGCGCTTCTCGTCCTTCTTTGTCTCACAGCGAAGCGCCGCTTTGGCTCTCTGACGTGCAAACTCGTTCGTTGTCGGCCCTCCTAGTCGTTCTTTTAACTGCACACCAGCACACCCACTCGGTCCTTACTCAGACGCGCCTGCGGCGTGATAACATTCCCTCACAAACAGCCCATCAATAACCGGTCAGAGAC
Source organism: Mycosphaerella arachidis (assembly GCA_001297265.1). Classification (NCBI taxonomy): domain Eukaryota; kingdom Fungi; phylum Ascomycota; class Dothideomycetes; order Mycosphaerellales; family Mycosphaerellaceae; genus Mycosphaerella; species Mycosphaerella arachidis. The sequence goes on from LIHB01000067.1 coordinate 121,105, forward strand.
CGCTGCAGTAACTCACACCACATTCCTTGCGACACGCGACCATCAGTCGTGCAGACAGCCTTACGTCGCGCCTCCCTTCCTTCGATCAACCTGTCGCCGCTGCCAGCTGTAGGTACCGGTCTGGGAACACATCGACGCAAGCCAACCACTCGATTCGGCTGTCTCGACACACTTTGCCATTCATCTCAAGTTGCGAGGATCTCGAGTCAGGACATCCAAGCACCGACTATCTTCACCACCGTAAACCAGTTCGCGCCTTGATTGCTCTTGCGCATTAAGCAACTATCAAGTCCAGGCCGCCAACCTAGAGGCAGGAGCATTCCAACATGTCGCTCGTGCGTGCCCTCACCACCAGGCGCGCAAAGCCCGAAGGGTTCGCCGACATTCAGCATATCGGCCGCGCCGCAAGTCAACGCGCCGGCAAGCCAGTACATCGTTCGCAGATCTCTTCACCAGTTACTCTCGTGTCCAGTTCCAACCCACTGTCCTTCGAAGCACCAAACATCGTCGGCACCAAGCCAGTTCAGTTCCGCAAGGCTTGTTCAGAATCGTCGGCGGCATCGTCGCACTCAGCCGAGGACAGCGATGCGAGCACTTTCAGCATCAATAGCAACACCGACGCCTCCTCGGTCGAAGAGTCTTCGCCGATCACCCCAGAGCCGGAGCCGAATCACCTGAGCTGCTACTTCAAGACATCCTCATCGGACAGCTCCGCACGAACCTCTTTGCACGCACCAGTGATTCCGCAGCGTGTGCCATCGCATTCGAAGAAGGCTCACGAGCGGCTGCACCGCAAGCGATCTGTGCAACGCTTGATGTCCCCACCGACCAGCATTGCTCTTCGCAGAGAGTCCGCAGATATGTTTCGAGCTGTCGAAGCACCCAAGGAGAATCCATTCACTGGAGAGCTCGCGCAGCTGGACGAGATCGCCGAGGAATTTAGCCATGCAGTTCGTGATGCTGAAGCCGATGCTGATGCTACGTACATGATCATGAACGACCTCGCCCACTTCGGCGCAACCGACTATCTGGCAGAGATACATAGCCTCATCTACGATACGCTCCTGGTAGAGGAGCCATCCTGGATCTAGGCCAAGCACGACCTGACCAACGCACAATCGAACCTGTGTCGATCAGGAAATCGACACTGGTTGCAGATCGGGTGCCTCTCCGCCACGGTCCATCAACCACCCAACACACCAGACAAGCCTGTCGTTATGGAGAGCATCTCAGTGCGGGACATCTTGGGCTATTGATTTTGATGTGCATAGATTGCAGCCTGACCGACCTTTTTTCATTACTACACAAACGACTATCAACATCTCTGGCAGACTCTCACGAAGGTTACGGTTATCTACAAGAGGACCTGCCGTCCACTCCCCTGCAAAGTGCAATTATGAGAAGATGACTTGGGGGACCCAAGGATGGGATACATTTGGCGTTTCTATTTGCTTGCTTCTGTCGATTGATGACTTGTCGCTACTGCTGGTGTGGGAAGTCTCAAGGAGGGAGACAGCTTTTTTGTCTTTTTTTCTGGAATTGCTGCGATATCTCGTAGATATTGTTCTTGTGGATATTGGATGACAAGTTCACTACATTCATATTGCCTCCATGCACTGGGCAGCAGATAATCAGATCCTAATCGTGACCCTGACCATGATCCTGATTGTGATTCGATTCTGGTTCTGGTTCGTGGTCGCGATCTTGATCTTGCAATCCTATCCATCATGAATTGGTGAAGTTCAATTTACCTAGCTGATCTTTCCTTTGCCAGCTCGCGCTTCGCGGCTTGCCGGAAGTCTCCTGTATCGATTGATCGACCGCGGAAGCTACTGTGCTGGTTCCGCGACACCTCTTCACGTCGGGCACAATGTCGGCTTTTGTGATCCGTCGTGTGACTGATGTCCTTACACCTGGAGATGTTGGATCACGATGTGGACATGTGTCACAGACTGGCCCGTGGCATTATTGTACGCCAGCACCGCAATTCAATTGAGACTATGCATCGGTCGTGCCTGGTGAATAGTGGTCGATCACCGTTATGCGACTGTTGGTTGCGTTGGACTTCAAGGGTCCGCGTCTGGCACGTGCCCACGTGCGCCCAAAACGTGTCGCCTCGGCGCCTTCCGCCCGCCGCTCGGAGTTGTGATGTGATGTTTTGTTTTCGAGCAGAGACGAACTGGTCGCGTGTACAACGCTATCACTTCAGCACTCTCACCACAGACCACGCCGACCACCGCGACAAACGTGTCAAACGTGCCAGGATCACCCGCGGGGTTCTCTTCTTACACCGACCAACCTAAACGGCGTGCCTGCAGTAGTTTGTCCCACACAGACGACCCCTCCATCACCAGTTTTGGACGACACCACTAAAGATCACTGGACCAATCCTGATTCTTCGACACCACAAAGCAAGTCTACGCTACACAGTTACCGACCCGTCGCAGCGACTGTTGCGCTATTGCTCAAGAAGCGCAGCAGTGCACGACGCGCTGTTGTGACGAGATCAGACTCGCAGGAAGAGGCATAAGAGGAAAGATCGGACAAAATGGATATTGACTACACACGCCGCAACAAGAAGCCTAGACTTCTGACGGATTCGGAGAGGGATAAGCTGGACGAGTTCATTGATTCCATACATTATTCGAGCAGGTAAGATCAAATCATTCCTTCTCTGGCGGGGCAGGAGCTTCGGTCTCGCCGGCAGCGGAGCGTGTGGCGTGGGCATGTGAATGGTACAGCTTGTGTGCAAGGCGCGAGACGGACGAAAGCGAAGCGCGTCGTCTCTCGTCGAAGTATCGACATGCCATGCTATTGTGCAGAGACCAAGCGTGACCTGCAAGTTTGAGGCAGTTGCAGCTGACAATGGTCACACAGATACAACGACGATCACTTCGAGTACCGACACGTGCAACTACCCAAGCAAATGCTTAAGGCGATACCCAAGGACTACTTCGATGGCGCACGAGGGACACTGAAGCTGCTGTGGGAAGACGAGTGGAGAGGACTTGGCATTACACAGGTGAATATCTTCGTGGTGTTTGGAATACACGGGCAGCTGACTGGAAATAGAGCTTGGGATGGGAACACTACGAGGTGCATGAGCCGGAACCGCACATACTACTGTTCAAGTAAGTGAGACCATGCCACTACTGTGCCTCAGCAGCTGACCACAGACAGACGACCCATCAACTTTCAACCAGGCGCGCAATAGGAAAAGCGCTCCGCGATGACCAAACTCTCACTTCGTCTCCAGTCAGCCTGTAGGGCTGCAGACCGCGGCCATCGACTCGAGAAGCACAAGCCATCAGGACGCGCAGTCTAGACGGGCAGGCCCATAGCGAGGCACTCTCGACAAAAAGGAAGCAGAACTCCTTCGCTTGTACGCATTCTCAGGCGCTTGGGGCAGCGAATAACGCATTACGGACGGTATTGGGCGGCCATTGTGCATAGCTAATGCGATTCGATTTCTTCTGAAGACCCGAAAGTCTCCAGTGGCATGGAAACTCAAGATGGGCTTGAGCTGCCCAAATGAGGCTTGTATTAAACAGCACGTGCGGTGGCGCTAAAGCTTACAGATATAGCCATTTTCGATAAGCTTGTTCCCACCACCTGTAATGAAAGCACAGACCCAATCGTTCTCCCAGATCACAAGGACGCCATGACAATACAGTACCGACTCGATACCGAACCCCAGGTCTGTGGTACGAGACGTCACGAGAGGTTCATGCAGCAGGGATTCGTGGCCATGGCACTGAAGTCTTGCAATTCACGATGTAGTGCACAGCCCGTGCAAGAGCAAAGGCATCTCCATCGACAAACATCGTGGGACAGAACAGCCCGTGAATTCCCCTTCTTGCAGTTCAGTAGAAGACATCCAGTTTCCAGGCTCTAGCTGCGAGGCCTCCTGACGAAGTTCGTCCCTAGAACGCGCTTCGTCCTTACTACTACTACAGAGATTGCTACTGGCATCCGTAGGCACCTTGCCGCGACGCATCGCCCTGCCTTTAAGCATGAGATATAAGGCGAATTACCACACCTGCTACTCTGCTAGCTAGGAGTCAACTTTCTGGTGCGACAAAGGTCGCCCATCGAAAGCACCAGAGCCACGCCGTGGCCATAGCCTCTCGATGTCCGAGACGAGGTGTGTGGTAAGTGGCATCACAATGGGACCAAAGCGCTGACGCGAGAATGAGACATCTATTGATGCTGGGTGAGGTATCGCTTTCGCTATGCATGTCCTTATCCCATTGCGCAGCCAGCAGTGGTTACGCCATATTTTCTGAAGCGCTCGCGGACAGCACATCCGCTACAGACCCCGTTTCACTTTCGACGGTCTATACGATGAAGAGCCATGAAAGACTCGAGAAGCCGCCACGGTCCTCAAGCAACACCGCAAGCCCTCGGTGCGAAATATCAATCAAGTCTTTCGAGAACTATCCTTCCGCATGATTGGAACGATTCAGAAGGATAATATCGTCTAAGTCCCGCTCTCCACAGTAACTTCCAATTCATCGACGACGGCAACCAACTCTTCCACGCCATTTTTCCCCCTCCGCCAGAATTGATGCTCTCGTCTCCACACCAGCCTACGAAATCTACCGCCTGGACTACCAAGCTACCGAGCCACCTTTCTCTAGTCGACACTCCAATCAAGGTTATCGTATTCCTGGGCAGTCTGGATATGCATAGAAACCTCGAGTCGACTATACACAACATCCTCACGTTAAGTGACCAGCGTACCTAGGCCGGAAGCATACCATCCCACTCGAACGAGGCCATGCTCGTTATAAATACAATACAATACATATGCCGGACCTCCTATGCAAGATAAGATAGCTCGAGATCTGCTGGATCTGCTTTTCCCGCTACCTTTAGAGCCTAGCTACCAACCCAATAGCACGCTATTGCTATTAGATACGGAGGAGCCCTAGCATCAGCATCGATAGGCAAATGTCGGTCAATCCAGTCCCCGGCGGATGCGTTGTACCACTCTGCGCCGCAAGTTCCAGCACAAGTACGGCCAAACTGTGCTTGTCGGCGGTTCCGATGTGTTGAACGTGCCTTACAATCTTGTAGCTCCTGTATTACTACTTCCGTGAGACCGCGGTATGTGGCTTGCCGACTACAACGTAGTTAGCTGCGAAGCGACGGGATAATCATATTGTACCTTGAGGTATTGCGTGCACTGCGCTACGTGCCAGCCCTGGCGACTTGTCGTTCACGCTCACCCGGCACACTAGGATTAAGCAATTAGAAGGACATGACTATTTTCGTTTCGTTTCATTGAATTTCATTTCATTATACGTTCAGGTCGCCTCCCATTATCCCACACTCTGCCTCGCAATTCATGCCAACTTCAGCTTATACGTCGCAACCTCGAAAGCCCTCAACTCGACCTCGAGTCCCTTCTCTCCTAGATGTACCTCCTCCAACTCGTCCTCGAGCAGATTTGTCTTACATGCTCGACTGACTTTGACAGGACCCAGATTGATCGTGCCGCGGCTTGTGCCGCCAAGACTGTCGTACACCCGGAGGATAACATGTCTCCCCTTCTTGGGCGGCATGTCTCCATTGTTCGCGTCCTCGTCGTCCTCACCGCGCTTGACCGTGTCAAGGATCAAGCTAGGATTACTGTCGGACGTGAACTTGAATGCAGAGAACAAGTTGCTGAGGCTAGCCGGATCCGGATGGCGATGAACGCGCAGGGGATTGTTGAAGTTGAAGCCCGCGCGGACGGTCGTCTCGTTCAGTGGACCACCGTGAGGAAGGACAGCCCACTTGATCTTGTGGCGTCCCATGTCGGCGTGAGCATCGGGTGCCTTTGGCGCTCGAAGTAGTGAGAGACGCATGAGATTGCCGACTGTGGCGAAGCCATACTTGCTGTCGTTCAGGACGCTTATACCGTAGCCATTCTCTGAAAGATCAGCCCATTTGTGACAGCAAACTTCGAATTTCGCCATGTCCCAAGTAGTGTTGTAGTGTGTGGGCCTCTTGATAATGCCAAATTGTGTCTCGTAGGAGGCTTCGGTGTTCTTGATCGTGGTTGGAAATTCCACTTTCAAGAACTTCATGGTCTCGTGCCACTCGACTTCGGCTTCCGTCTCCACGTAAGAGGTCTGGTTGTCGTCGGTGATGGCCGAGAGGGCAATGGTGGTCTTAATCCATGACTTGTCCGAGATCTTGGTAAGCGTGGAGACTGCGACACGGAAGGGCGAATTCTCCGTGATCTGCGTGGCATGTGACGGCTTCAACTCTTTCCTGGAGTTTAGGTGGAAGACTTCAACATCCCAGGCTTGCCAATACAGTGGCTTGTCGTCGAAGATGACGAGTTGATTGCTCTTGCCACCCTTGGGAACAGTCTCACGTTTTGCTTCCTTGTCGTAGAGCGAGATGATGACACCATCGGCGACCTTCACCTGGAGCTTGGAGTTCTCCAACAAGAAAGCGCCGTCTTCCAGCTGGTTGACAGACGCAACCTGTAGAAAGTCCGCTGGTGGAGACCTCTCAGCCTCAGGCTGGCCGATGACTTCGGCGCTGTGTGTCAACCCAGAGACGGTCTGATGCATCACGATCTCATGTCGCTTCCATCCTAATGTGTTGAGCGCTACAGGCTTAGCGTTGTTGGAGTCTTTGAAGCCAAGAGCATCCAATGTCTCCTTTAGTACTTTCTTACCAGTCTCAAACACCTTGGCGTAGCATTCATCTGAGTCGTCGTAACACATCTCGATCGATGAGCCGGGCAAGCAGTCATGGAACTGACAAAGCAGTACGTTCTCCCACATGAGGTCGATCTCCTTCTTGGGATACCTGTAGTCCTTGTCGCCGCCAATCGTGGCTAGTGTTGCAAGATACTCGATGTCATGTAGCATGATTTCACTCGTCCGGTTGTTGCGCTTGTTGTTTGCTTGGGTTGTGTAGGTGCCACGGTGCAGTTCGAAGTACAGTTCGCCATACCAAGTCACAAACTCAGTCGTGCCATTGGCGGCATTCTTCTCCAATCGATCGAAGAAGTCCTCCACACTCCAACCCATGTGTACACGCGGCAGTTTGCCAACCTTGTCGCTCATACCACGGCAACGACGAAGCTTCTCGATATGTCCCCAAGTCGGGCCACCGCCGCCGTCGCCCTTGCCGAAGACAAGCAATGAGGTTGGGTCCTGGTCCATACTCTTGTGTTGTGTCACCGATCGCTTCACGTCGCCGAAATGAGCTTCAGCGGTATACGTCTCGGAAGGAGCCATGTGGCAGATGACTTGACTGCCGTCCAAACTGACCCAGTTGAATGTCGTGTGTGGGAAGTTGTTGATGTTGTTCCAGCTGAGCTTCTGCGTGAAGAAGCGATTCATGCCAGCCAGTCTGCAGAGCTGCGGCAGCTGCGAGGAGTAGCCAAAGGTGTCGGGCAGCCAGAATGTGCGACAGCGTTCGCCGAATCGTGATTCGAAATAGCGTTGACCATATACGAACTGTCTCACGAGTGACTCTCCTGATGGTAAATTGGTGTCATGTTCGACCCAGCTACCTCCGATAGGTTGGAAATTGCCCTTCTTGATGTGATCCTTCACCCGGTCGAACGCATAAGGATAGAACGTCTCCAGCCACTTGTATTGCTGTGCCTGTGAAGCGCAGAAGCGATGCTCCTGGTAGCGGTCGAGGAGGTCGCACTGATTCGACCAACTGCGAGCAATCTTGCGCTTCGTCTCTGCCCAAGGCCACAGCCAGCATGTATCGATGTGGCAGTGACCAATGCCACTCACAAGCACTTCCTTGTCCTTCTCCAAGTCGTAAACATGGGCTGAGTCTACCTTCTCTCCAATGTATCTCTGTGCAATCTGCCTGCACTCTTTGAGGCAGTCGTCTGATCCTTGCCCCGCAACAAAGCAATCCATGATATCGTTGCACACTTGCAATGCCAAATGCTCTTCCCAGCTGTCCGTGGGGAACTCTCGTGCTGCATCGCCAATGATCCAGAAATCGTAGTACAATGCTCGTGCGTCTTCATTGACGCTCACAAGATCGGCCTCTTGCAGCTGGAAGTACTTGTCGGGCGTTGGCGGTTGGATCGAGTCGCCGCCAGGTGCATTGCCGAACATGCCGTTGCATGCCGCCTCGATGTAGACTGTCTGTTCCTTGCCGTTCCTGTAAGCATGCGGGATGATCCATTCTATTCTCTCGCCATTGCCAGTCAAGCCTTGCAACGGCTTGCCGTCTTCAGTCCACACCATGCCCTCGTTGCTGCAGTCCCAATGCAGCTCGATCAGCGAGTTGGAGCTCCATTCCTGAGGTACTGTGAATTGGACCTTGAACCAATGTGTACTCCAGCTGGGACCGAATGACTCGCCCTTCTGGGTCTTCTTGTACTCATTGTCCTCGCTCGTTGCTTCCGCGAACGTAGGCCGGGTGAGATGCGGAGCATGCCACACTGACAGCTTCACGTGTTCGTCACCAGAGACACGGCCACGGTAGAGCTTTGCCAATAAGCCTTGCTCTCTGTACTGGCCATTGTCTGTGAATTGGCCCAGACGACTTCGGTATATGTCGTGTATCAGCTTCCCCTTGGGTCTTTGGGCGAGCTGTGGATAGGCGGGAGAAGCAGATGCCATGATGCTGTTGCTTTCTCCTCCCATCTTCGAACAAGACACAAACAGAGACGCAAGAGGGTCAGCAGGACACAGGACGGCAGGCAGGTGTGTTTCTCAGCGTCAGGTGATAAAAGCGAACCGCATTTACATTACCAACATGCAGGTACGCGGGTGTAACTAGTTGCTAGGCAGATGTACTGTATGTATGTATGTATGTGCAGGCAGCTCTCTCCGCAGCAGCAGGCGATCGGATCGTCATGGGTTGCTTGCTTGCTTGCTCTTAGAACTAGATCTAGCGCGTTGGAGAGTTGGAGAGAGCAGCAGGGCCTTTGCGAACGACGCTTCTTCTTCTTCTTCTTCCTCCTCCTCTACACGTAAGTTACATGTACGCTCTCTACTCGCTGTCAAAGAGGGACATGACTTCTCTCTTCGCTGTCCGTCTCGTGTGCCGTGCCCAGACAGAGCCCACCGACCGACAATGGGGGGTGGGGGGGGGGGGGGTTGTGTCCCTGTCCGTGCTATGCCGCAGACTCGTTTGACGGCCCATGGTCCGCACTCTGGTGAAACGATATTAATTGTTTGCAGACCCAATTACGGGATAAGCTTAAGACTGATGTTAATCATGCGGCCTCGTTTGGCAGTGGCGGACTCAACGACGTATCCGATGTATAAGAGGCACTCCTCCTGCTGCTGCCCGCGATCGCGATGGCGAGTATACTGTCGACGTTGCAAGCAATTTCTCGCTGGTAGTCGTGGCGACTGCTTCGTTGGCTGCCAGCTTTCCACCACCGCCGACGACTGTCCAGCGGTGCATCCCTGCTTTACTTTACTATGAGACAGCGAGTTGACGGCCTGTATGTACATGTAGTGAATGCCATGTCTTGGGAGATGCAGCACGCCCACGCCTACGCCTCACGCCAACGACTCGACTTTGCCCTGAAGCTGGAGCTGCAGGTTTCCACGCCTCGAGACAAAGCGCTCAACCCGACACATTCGCTTCGCACCATGGCAGCTGCTCGAGAAGTCGAGGTCAGCGACCAATATCCCATCGAGCTGCAATACATCAAGACCCTGCTCGTCCAAGGCCACTACCGAAAGTGCATCCAAGCATGTCGCGATATCACCAAGCTCGCCGACTCTCGCCACCACGAACCCCCGCTACAGAGGGCCTTCATCAACTTCTACGAAGCACTTTCCCATGACGAAGTCGCTCGCTCCATGCACCAGAACTCCATCACCAAGCTGCCATGCTACGAGGCCGCCGAGCAGCTCTTCGTGCAAGCGCTGCATGCTCTGCCCTCTTCCGAACATGCCAGGCGTCTGTGCAGCCAAACCCCACCGCCCACGCATCCAGAGTTCGTGCCGGACACAGCGAGCATGATCGAGGCATATCGCTCGCCCAGTGTCGACGACAGCGACTTCAGAGACATGAACAGACTGTCTCGCGCCAGCTCCTCGGTGCTCGCCTCGCCACCCATCTTCCGCCAGCAAAGCCCATCTGTACCATCATCCTTCTTTTCACCTGGAACGAGTACGTCGGAGAACGATGACCTCGAAAGCCATGAAAGCTTCTCGGAGCTCTTGACACCGACTCGGCGGCTCAACCGCGACTTCTCACGCATATCGCTTCTCGACATCTCGGACTCCACATTGCCGCGAGCCACGTCTAGGATGTCGTTGACCGAGCAGCCGAGGACACCCGAACGAAAGAAGTCAATAACCCAAGGACTCATGCGCCCCATCCGACCCGGGTCGCCAGCCAAGCAATTCCACATACCACCGACGCTCCCATACTCGGGTACAATGCAACACAAGCCTTCGAGGCTCCCACAGCTTGCACCTCGAACTCAGACTGAGGCACGTCTCGAAATCGCCCGTGTTGATTCTGCTATGGGTAATTCCTCCTTCGTCACCTGCCCAGAGCCGGTGTCGCCACTGTCCCAAGATGGTTCAGAGGTCAATTTCTCGGACGTCACTACCGTTTCAGCGTTGTCGCCACCTTTGACACCCACTCATCCGGGTAGGAGCAGCTCCTTAGCATCTTTAGGCCCAGACGAACTAGACTTACTCGACGAGGCAAAGTTTCTGCGCTTCACAGACCACCTGCGTGCCATGCGCAAACAGCTGGAAACACACATCATACTGGTGCAGCAAGCGCAGGAGCAGTTACGTCAAGCGCAGGCGGAGAGGCGAGCTCAACGTACGACACGGCCAGCGAGATCAAACCACAATGACGGACACTCCTTCAGTAGTCCAGTCCCACCAGACCCGAAGGACAACTCCACCAAGCGGATCCAGCAGGCGCGCAGTTTTTGGTCGTTCATCCCTGAGGACATCAAGGCGGACGAGAAGAAGAGGCGGATTCAAGCTGGCAGGGACAGGGGCTGGAAGAAGGACCGCTTTCAGCCTGGGCGGTATCGGGAGCTTTGTGAGCAGGCTTTGGCAGAACTGTGATGGAATGCTATCATGAGGTAAATACGAGGCGAGAACTGCGGGACGAGTATCACGAACGGAGCGATCCAAGAGAAGGACCAATGCCCAAATCATCGGCAGTATTGAGCGCCATCAGAGCACGCTAGCAGCGAATGTTACAACTTTCAGTAGTTCTCTAACTGCTGTACTGTACACTGTGTAGTCCTACCCAATCGACCTAAAGCAAAAGTCCATGATGCCCACAAATAGCGGGGCTCCTTCATCAACCCACCGTATTCATATCACCTCCCCCATCATCTCTCAACCAAAATCCAACGCCGCAAACACTTCCCCATACACCCTTCTGAACTGAGACCCCACAGAAAACAATCAACAAACCATGCCAACCCTCCAAAACCTCACCGGCAAATACCACATGTCCGCCCCCAAAACTTCCGACAGCTCAAAAGTCCTCAAGATCCAAGGCTTCAACCCCCTCATCGCCTCAACCGTCTCCAAAGCACCCGTAGACCTCCACGTAACACAGAACTCCCCGGACGAAGTAGAAATCAAACAGACCACAACGGCGTCCATTCCGGCGATCACGGAGAAATGGGTTCACGACTGGGAGTGGCGGGAGTTTAAGGGTTCGTTTCTGGGGAGGGTGCGGAGTCGGAGTCGGTGGATGAAAGCGGGGGAGGTGGAGGAAGGGTTTTTGAGGGAAGGGGTGGAAGTTGGGGAGGATGTGGTGGAGGCGGAGGTGGAGAGTTTGGAGGAGGAGGAGGGGTGGTGGGGTGCTAGGCAGGTTTGGTGTTTTGAGGGGGAGGAGTTTGTGAGGAGGGTTGTTACGAGGGGTCGAGGTGGTGGGAGGGTGGAGACCAGGTTGGTGTATGAGGTGCTGAGTTGAAGGGGTTGGTGGGCTCGTGGTAGGTAGCTCGTCGTGGCTAGGAGCTTCCTCTTGCCATTCCAAGAAAGCTGTTGTGCGTAGGAGCCGGCGAGTCGACGCGATGCGCAGAGCACAGTGACAAATGCGAAGCGAAGATGCGGTATCGGGGAATCGCTGTTGAGCGACTCTCTGATCTCAGCGATCAAGATCCAAAAGACTGAAAAGCAAGCCGTTCTATGTTCAATCCTGCTACTAGCATTCGAATAAACATTGAGTCTCACACTGGAGCATCCCTCGAGGATGCGAAGTCAAAAGGTGCCTGACGATGCCACGTGGGGCGGAAAGCGCCCAGAGCAGCCCATTGTGGAGCATGTGAAAGCACATGCCGTCCAGGATTCCATCACGATGATCTCTGGCAGGCCGAGCTTATGCATGTCCGGCAAATGGTGGCTCTCTTTGTACGCTTGGCGGCTTGGGAATGTGCTGATTGCGGCATGATATATGTTAGTGGACACGCTTAAAGGCCACGTGCTTTGCAGCAGACATCTGATACACAGTTCGATACCTTGATCGCTGCTTCCTCATCGTTTGTACCTCTTATCAGAAGCGTGCATCGATGATTCTCCCCGAATGCTTTCACGTGCGAGCTTATGCGTTCGTCCGCTATGTGATAGCCTGGCGCTTCGCCTGACAATGGGAGAGCCTCGATGGCGACCACGCTTCTTGGCCTTCCTTATCGTCGTTTCATCGCCATCCCGAGCCTGTCTTTGTTCATCGCGATCATTCCCGCGTCGGCGTTCCCATTGCCTTCGCCTGAGTGTCCGAGGCGGTCGATAGATCAACAGGATTGCGATGGCGCAGCGATCTGACTCGCTCTGACAATACATATCTGTACATGCGAGAGCCCTCACCTCGAATCCAGACTCAGAGCGATGCCCGCACAGCATCAATCCTACCTAGTAGATCAACGTCATCTTGCTGACGAGTGCGTTGCGAGAGGAATCCGTGGCTGGAGTTATTGTAGGAACAAACGATCTTCGAACTCACTTCAAGCATTCTTTCATGAGGCTTGAGAATATCGTTAGCAATTCGTTCGCTGTCGTGTCCCTCGGCAGAGCCTTTCTCGAAGGGCTGTCACAAGCAAATCAATAGAGTTCTCAATGTCCACAGAATCCATCCCCGCTCGGATATAGCCACGTGCTCCCCAGTCTTGGAGATCCTCCGGACGATAAGAACACGGGTTGAGCCTTAGACTTCTTCGCTCGTACCGCTCGTCACTGTTGCACTCAGTAGGACGGTGGATATATGTTGTATTCGATATTTTAGCGCCGAAGCAGTACCAAAAGATGTCGGTCCGCATGCGGAGAGGTGAAATTACACTGCTAACCAGGCCCTCGCTACCGGCCTTTGCGGCCAACAACGAGAAGTACCGCCGACTTGAGGCCCACATCGGAATTGTTCGGGTGTCGATTTGCCATGACCTCGTGCCGAGAGAAGCCGTAGCCCTCGGTCACCGATAGGCGGATGCTGTGAGATGACTTCCAAGATAGGTAGGACTGCCACCCACGCACCCAGGTCTGCCTCAGCTGGCGGCATCAGTTGACGTGTGATCGTAACCGGTGTGCAAGGAAGACATTGATGAAAGGTGTGGAGATCAGTCGTAGAAAAAGCGGCCTCTGACCGAAAATTTGCTCTTCTCCACAATGCAACGTGACGATATTGGTGAAAAGAGCGCGGAGCGCTTTCCAGAAGCGCGGCACATCCTCTTACCAGCTCTGTTGTGGAAGAGGAGCATCTGAGTACCAGCTGGGAAGCCTCCCAAACTCTGTAATCGTTATCGACGTGGCTCACATGGATGTCTCAGTCGTATGCTCGATGGTTCGCCAGAGCCAGCCAGGCCACGGCGTGAGAACCTCCGTGTACAACCGTGGGGGCTTGAACTGCTTCTAGAAAAGCTTTGAGCCACCACCCACAATTGGCGATGGGATGTGGCTTGTTGGACCGCTGCCGGTCCCAAGACCGTTTGGCGCTTCACTGCAGTAGAGCTGGAGCCGACTGAACCACGTTGATTGCCTTCGTTTGCCGCAAACACCTTCCGGCCGACTAAGAGAGGCAGTTCTAAGTCGCAAAGAGGTCGGTGGTCAGCCCCTACCTGCAAACATGGTGTGAAAGTCGTGCTCAGTCTTCAGCTGCCTTGTATTGCCTGTGGAGAACTGATCAAACGATGTAGATCGTGGATCTGCGGAGCCCCGAGGCGTTGGGCCCGCATGTGGCTTGCAGGATACATATCTATCTCTATGCACATTGACAAGGAGACAAGCAGATGGACTGTTTGCGCAGCGCGGCATGTCCTGGCCTAAGCATCAGTCGATGCTGCTTCAAAGGACTGTGCAAGGGCCCGAGATTCAGCAGCAAGCAAAGCAGTAGTAGTGACACTGGTATCATCGGTGCAAGGTGGATGGAGACCTTCCATTGACATCAGCAGAGCGCAACCATAGTAGTATGCGGCGCAGACGACAGCCCGGGTAGCGTTGGTCATTCGCAAAGCCAAGCAGAGGATGATGAATGCACTACGAGGATCCTTGACAGGCTGACGTGAAGTGAAGTCGTGCTGCCTTCGCCAGATCATCATCCCACGGTGTTGATGCGTCACCAGGCACCTGCCGTGTGTGCAGAAGAGGAGGAAGGCGTTGGCTCTTATTGCAGGCGCATGGAAATCCTTGTCTGTGGTGGAGTGTCAAGCGCGTGGGATCAGACTCATCAGGATCAAGGAGACGGCACTTAAGCGACTTGCAATTTCCCTTTCTATAGTATGTCCAACAGATAAGCAGCACACGAAATACAGCCAAATCGCCACCAGCACAACTTCGCTCCAGAAAAGTGTGAAACCCCATGCGGATCCTCACGCTCGAGGAGCTGGTTCGGCGCAGCCTCTGAGCAGAAATCGTCGAGAACGGCAATCGTCACAGGAGTCGCCATCCTCCGAGCAGAGGCAGTGCCGAAGGGAAGCGGAAGAAAGAATCTGTTCTCTAGACCAGGTGGGTCATTCGGCCTTTCATCATAGAGCGGCCGACGGATGCTCTTACGCTTTGCGACTCCCTCTCTTCTCTCACAGCTGAAGACTCTGGCGCTCCCGGCTCGTCGTCAGCTTGTCAGCCCCCTGGAAGATCTCAGCTCAGCCACACGGTGCTCCAAGACAGCACTCTCCAACATCCCGATCCCCGCCCCATGCGTATCTGGGGTTAAGAGAACCACAAATAACCACCGCGGTTCACCCTGGACCTGCAGCGTCCTGAACGCTAACCAGGGCGTCTCCACCGGCAAGGTCTGCGCAAGTGCACGTATTTCTCTTTTGAGCTGCTAGGCAAGATCCTGCGTTCTACGACTTCCATCTCGCAGTCGCTTTGACGACATCATCGCAACCCCGGAAATCAGCAGGCTGCAGCCGGAAGTCAGTGACCCGAACGATAATTTTAACCTTTTCAGCCCGCCAAGCACGGGGTGGCATTCATGCTCTCCCATCTTCTCAACCCGGAAGAACAACAAGTTCCCTCCGTCACGTCTACTTCGCAACCTCCGAACATCACTTCCACCGCCGACGGATCTACGCCGCCTTCTCGATCAGCACCGCCGTCTCAACTGGCCTCACCGACACCCATGGCTGGCTCAGCCATGACGATATCGGCTGTGGGCGCAATGCAGAACCAAGACGAACATCGTCCTGATCTGCCTCGTCCTTACAAGTGCCCGCTTTGCGACAAGGCCTTCCACCGTCTGGAGCATCAAACGCGCCATATCCGTACCCACACTGGGGAGAAGCCGCATGCTTGCCAATTTCCTGGTTGCACGAAGCGATTTAGCAGATCCGACGAATTGACCCGCCACTCGCGCATACACAACAACCCTAACTCACGTCGAGGCAACAAACAACATGTCGCCGCAGCAGCCGCAGCCGCAGTCCAGGCTGGCATGTACGACAACGCCGTTTTACAGCAACAGATCCAGCAAATGACCCATCTCAGCCATGTTAATCAGATGAATCAAATGAACCAATTGGCCCAGATGAACCATATGGGTCAGCTGAGCCAGCTCGGCCACTCAAGTTCGCATCATATGAACGGCAATAACATGAACGGGATCATACCGACTCCGCAACAACGCCTGCAGCAGCTCCAGCAGCTCCAGCAGCTCCAGCAGCAACAACAACAACAACAGCAGCAGCAGCAGCAGCAGCAGCCGCCACAGCAACAGCAACAGCAGCTACACCAACCACCTCCACCTCCAGAGCCTCAGACACAACCACAACCACAACCACAACCACAGGCCACTCAGTCTGCTCCTCCATCGCAATTAAGCTCCCCAAACGTGTCACCACCGCACTCATACGCAACGTACGCGAGCACGCCTGGATCATACATGACGCGTAATGTCAGTGGAGACATCAGCCCAGCAGCTGGAAATGGGTACGGACACAGGCCGATGGACATCAATTTGCTTGCAACAGCGGCTTCGCAAGTTGAGCGCGAGAACAGCCAGCTTCCGAATCAGCACCTTTCCCTCCCAACCAGGAATACTTACTCCACGCATCCATACCATCACCCCTACCACACGGGTCGCATGCCTTCGCTCTCATCTTATCACTACTCTTCGAATCCAACGTCGCAACCAATGTCTCGTTCACACTCCCACGAAGACGATGAGCGCCCGACTAAGAAATCAAGGCCTGGAAGCCCACAGTCGACTGCACCGCCGTCACCCTCGTTCTCCCACGCATCGGCATCCCCGACTCCAGATCACACCCCCCTGGCAACACCGTCGCATTCCCCACGCCTTCGACCGCAGTTCTACAACAACGGAGTGCAGCTTCCAACGCTACACCACCTCTCCCTCGCACATCAGCCTCCGCCCGCTTTGGCACCAGTCGAACCATCTGCCGACGGTCAGCAGCCATACGTTCCAATGCAACACAGCGGTCTGAGAATCAGCGAGATCATGGAGGCAGGCGACGGGGCGCAGCGTAAGCTTCCTGTTCCAATGATCGCACCTCCGAAAGATCAGAGCTACACATTGAAGGAACTTGTGAATCCAGGCAGTGGACCCAGCAGCGGCTCGAATAGCGCGAAAGCAAGCGAGGCTGGCAACGATCTACACGAACGCGTATAGACAATCGTCTCCTGGGTGCGAGTCTACAGCGTCTGGCATTCTCCACGGCAGGGACAGCACACGCATTGAGAGACTATGGGCACTCCAGACGGATAAAGCCATGATTAGTTGCAACGGCCGCAAGTTTTCTCGAATATCGATTTTCAAGCGAGTGGAGTTTCAGCGACATAGATAGGGAAGGCGAAATAAAGGCGATGGCAGAAGCAATCGCAGTCGCGAGACTTGCTTAGGACATGGCTGTTGGATAGAATGGGATGGCGTTTGGTTCGGGCTTTGGCACCAACACTCACCAGTGTCTGAAACTTGTTGATCGGCTTTTGCTTCTTGGCTCTGACCACCGGATAGCAGGCGCGACCTCGCACCGCAAGTGCGTTTGAGGACAGCGTGGCCTCAGACCAATTCTTAGATGTTTCGATGATGACACGCGCTATCATACCCAAGAATCTAGGCTGGTTTAATTTTACATCCGCTCCGCTTGTCCTATCTGTTATTTCAGGGTCAATATTGCCCTTACCCCGACATTTCCCGCGCCCTCCAGAAGCATGTACTCCATATCGCTTCCGGATGCTTGACGTAACGTCATCTTTTCCCCAGATCTGCCTCATGCACACGCGACGATCAACGACCCTCGTAAAATCATCACTTGACTAAACGGGCGTTGTCAATTCTTCCGGTGAAGCTCGTGTCGGGGACAACTCGCGATGTAGACACGACGGCAAATGTGGAGTCGTCTCCACTGCAATGGCGTGGTTGTTTCCCTCGTTAGCGCTAGACTGGAGTGGAATGCGCAATCGCAAGGGAAAAAAAAGCCACCTCATACCAACCATCTGATAAGGGGATAGCGTACACGTAGCATTAACGTCCATGAGCATCGCATCGATGATGTGTCGGGATACCATTTGGGGGCACTCTACAACCTCCTCGGAGCCCTACACCGAAACGACGATCGACGCTCGCTCGTCGCTATCCCGCTGCTATCACTGTGAGCACGCCTTCTCGAATCTCCTCCACAATCTCTCCACACCCTGCTCCAGAATTTATCCATGCATTGGCCCGCGTTCCCCGGTCAGACGTCAGCCTGTCAGACACAATCATATGGCTTCATCACGGCTCGATTAGCGGTGTGACACTGTGTTGCTACCTCTCAACGCTTGCGTGCTTGCGTGCTTGCGCAGCATGATGACTTTCTCAACAGACCAACCAACGACGTAGCTTTGCTGGCCTGCCTGAATCGTGCCACCGGTATAGGAGTGGGCGTGATTCATCGGTGATGCAGCAAGGGGGAAGTGGTGTGGACGGCTACGTGTCCCGGTGTTCCTCGCTCTCCCGCCCCCGATCATCTGCTTATCATCTATCTGACCCGCAGTACTCCGTTTCGTGTGAGTCTTGTGGCTTGCAGCCTGCATATTCATGCACGTTGGAGGTGTGGTGGAAACGTGGGGTTAATCTGGGGCAGTACACCGGGACACCGACGTGCATGCCGCACGTCAAGGTGCTGAAACTTGCAAGACTGATTGACGCGGTGAGACCGATCTTGTTCGGGGACGAAGCCGGAGGGGCAGCGTACGTAGACGCCCAGTTATTAGTAGTGCTTGCGCGAAGACGTTTGCCAAGGATTGATATGGAGTGGCCGCTTTCGAAGGGCTAAACATCGGGTTCTGGATCGATAGTGGCCGAGATCAATCGAGAGATACAGCTAGTAGTTGAACATCGCTAACACATATGGGTATCGTTGCGCTCCAGCAAATGCAGCAAACTCGCATCAGAAACATCAGTCACTCGGCCATCATGCTTCATCACACCTCCAAGCAAAAGTGCCTCCACCTCGCGTGCCAATAAGCGATCACGTGCTCTATGTTCCACTTCCATGGTGTTGTGCACGAAACTCCCATGCATGAACCTCACTTCCCCTTCTTCAACTTCTTGGGAGTGCCTCGCAGCACCACCGCACCAGTCTTCCTCATCTCGCCCAAAGCATCTTCCGTGACTTTGCGCTTCTTGGAAATAGCTTCGTGACGCTTCTCGATCTCGTCTTCGAACTCCAGTGCTGCCTTGCGCTTGGATTGACGAGCAGCCTTGAACTTCTTGAGCACATCTCCGAACTGGTCAAGGAACCAGTCCCCGGCCGCCTCCCACTGAACAGCGGGGAGTGACTTGAAGAAGCCGCTCTGAACTTCATGAGGCAGCTCTAACACTGCATGCAGCTTATCTTGGAAGGTGCCGCTCTGCTGATTCCCAGGCAGCTGGAATTCGTCTGCTTGTGGATCGACGTCGAACGATTCGTTTTTGAGCTCCGTGAAGTCCATCTGGCAGATCTCCTCTACCTCATAGTCATATAAATCAGGCTCTTCGTCAGCCTCATCGGCTGGTCGCTCATCATGCTCTTCTTGAGCAGGGCCCTCGTTGTATGAGCTCTCATGGTAGTTTGTGAGCTTTCGGTTGTCGATCAACGGCGAACGGTCGTTCTCCTGTGTCCGCGATGTAAGCTCATGGCGTTGGGTGAGTGCCGCTCGGGACTGTGGGAAAGAAGCTTGCTCTGCACCGTGTATTGCTGGCGCGTGAAAGCTCCCGCGCTGTGGCGGCTTCTTCATGTAGCGCTGTTTCTCGGGCGACTCCGCAGCGACCGGCTGGACATTGGTATGTGCTAGTCGATGACGTCCATCTTGACGTGCCGACAGGTTTGTGCCTGGTGGCGAGCCGCGCTGATTAACATTGGTCACAGCTTGATGGACCTGTGGCGGCATGCCATGTTGCGGTGGTGGCGCGGGCGTGGGTGCTAGAGTGCCGCTTTGCTTCATGGCTGGCCCTGGCTGGAACGAGAAACCGGCGTTGATGTTGCTCAAAGCTGGCGCGCCATAAGGCAATGCTGGTGTGCGCGCCGCCGGCTCTACCTGAGGGTTATGATTCTGCTTGTTTTGGTTCGTGACCTGAGCGGGATCGACATGGCGCACTCGGGTACCGGCAGCACGTGTAGGTAAAGCACCGTTTGCCTTCGCAGGGTAGTGAATCTCTGGCGGCTGATTAGAGGACGGTGGCAGACCGTCTCGTTGATCAGTGACAGAAGGATTGCCAGAAGTGGTTGGAGGATAGCTGTCTCCCTGGATTTGCTGCGCAGCGAAAGGATTGCGACCTGGGTGCATGGTTGCGCGTTCATGGTTGGTTTGGGTGTTGCCGTTTTGCTGGCGAGCCTGCTGATACTGCTTGAATGGGTCATTAGGCATTCCATCGGAGCTGTTGTCATATTGAACCTCAGCTTCATGGCGTGCTTCAGACTCTGGACGATCGACCATCTGGTCAGACTCGAACGTCGGAGCAGCTTGGTCCTGCACGTTAGTCTGCACCTGGTCTCCATGAGAGTGAGCTCGCTTCGTGCCGCTCTCTGTGGACGACCTGTCAATGGCGCTGAAGTCAGTGTCGTCAGGAACGTGCTCATTTTTCACGGTGCTAGAGCGCGTCCTCCGTTGACTAGCTTCTCTGACGATGGGTGTGTTCGATGCTGCCGCCGTCTTGCCGTGGGATGGAAATTTGAGATTGAACAGATCCTCATGGCTCTTTACTTCCTTCCCGTTCTGATCAGGCTGGCCGTTCTTCTGCGCGACGAAATGCGCCAGCTTACTGTTCTGGTCTTGAGCCATCTTGATGCTCGTGCCAGATGGTAGAGCTGTGGAGGATGAAGAATGGATTCGACTGATGTTTCGAGGCAACTTCCCGGATGCGTTTCGGCCGACGCGCCGCACGCGTCGACATCGCGTTCTCACATGACGTGATCATGTACGACAATCGCTCCTTCGATCCGTGCAGACATAACCGTGTAGAAGACTGCACTCTGCTGGCTGTCTGTGATATACCTCCCTCTGGTAGTACTGTCAAATAACATGGCCGACGTCAAGGCGATACCGCGAGGCTTGTTCGCGCTGCCCAACGAAGTATCACCTCCATATCACCACCACTCAGCAGCGACTGATGACGTCTGTAGATATTGTTGAACGTCTTGAACCTCTTCTCTACCAGAGACCTCCTCGATCTCTCCTTGTGCTGTCAACAAATACACTCGCTTGTCGTGCGAATAGTACGCCACCGACTGCAGATTGCGGCAGAGCTGGACGGCCATACGCTGTACCTCGAGTGTGGTCCTCCCAGTGCGAAATGGACTACCTCCAAAGTCTTCTGTACCGAGCTTGGTACCGGTGGTCTTGAAGAGCTCGTCTCTGACATACAAGAGCATGGCGGCCGAGTAGGACACATCGGTCGAATGTCGGAGCTGTATACTCGTTTCCGCCCCGTGAACAAGATGCCCGACTTCAGGACAGTGCCCAGGCCGCATCCTGCTGGCGATATACCTGGATCAGCGACGTACATGAGTCCCGAAGCTCGAGCGGCTGCATGGAAGGGCGACGGCAATGATGCCGTGACACGAACTGTGGCGATCGATGCAAACTTCCTGTTCTCACAGCTCGAGACCGTAGCGTATCTTGGTAAACGTGAAAGCACACGTGGACTGCTGTTCAGTATACAAGAAATCTGTGATGGAACGATCCGCGTATGGCGAGACTGGCTGTCCAAGAACTGCGAAAGCAAGCGATGGTCGAACGGCGAGCCGATTGCTGTACACCACGACGACCAAGCTACAGAAGCCACAGCTAAAGGGCGATCAGCGAGCGTCGCCAGTGTGTATGGAGATCCCAAGAAGGACCCTCGGATCCTCTGGATCAACACTGGAGGCGAGAGTGTTGGTATCAAGTTCAGAGTCAAGGAGCAGAAGTGGAGTCGTGACAACCCCGTGCTATTCGCCAGTGACGCTGAAATCCCGATCAGCTATAACGTTGAGTTGGAGGGTGAGTCCTTGCTGTGCTGACTTGTCGTGAGCACGATCACTGATATGCAAGCAGAGGTCGTGATCCGAACGACACATCTCCTGCTTAAGGTCGAGGAAGCTCGAAAGCAGATTCTCAATCAAACTGGTAAGGCCATGATCTTCGGCTCATACACCGAATGAGACTACTGTTGTGCCATGTATTCTGCACTCCAACAAGAATGGCTGCTGAGTAGCTCGAGCAGCTACGTCGTCCGGATCACGACACGCTCTTACTGAAGAACAACTTGCATGTATGGCACTGTCGTGATGAGAGACAGCTTGCTTGTCATGTGTGGCTGCACAGTGTACGCACTGAACGTACGAGACCATGCGACCCATCACAGAAATGTCATGTCATCTCCTGCGAAGGCGAACTCGTGACCCCGTCACGCCTAAGCAGGATGGCCTTGAGCAGACTGTCCTAGGATCACCTCGGTTACCAATGCGCCGAACTCAAGCTTTGGATCCGCATGCCCTGGAAGCTCTCAAAGCTATAAGTGGGATGGACCCGTCACTTTTGGCAGTCAAGAACATTCCCGTCAACATCACATACCACCACCATGCCAGACTCTAAACGCATCGCCCAGATTGTACGCATCAAGCGCGAAGCGATACCTGCCTACAAAGAATGCCATGCCGCTGTCTGGCCCGCCGTACTGCAACAGATCAAGGAGTGCAACATCAGCGACTACTCCATCTTTCTCGACGAGGATGCATTGATCCTATACGCAACAATGAAGTATAATGGCTCTGATTTTGAAGGAGATATGGAGAAGATGCGGGCGAATCCAGAAGTTAGGAAGTGGTGGGACATGACGGATGGAATGCAGGAGTCACTCGTTGCTGGCAGTACTGGCAGCACGGACTCGAAAGGATGGTGGAAGGAGCTTGAAGAAGTATTTCGTGTGGAGTAAACGGGATCGAGAAGCAGGGCGATATGGAGTCTGTGGTCGCCGACGATGACGGCATGACCTGACCACCGACAATGCACAAAGCCGCCTACTGCCTCCAAGCATACACATCAACCTTGGAGTCCCAGAGATCGAGCGCAAGTTTCCTGTCCATCGCCTCGCCACTGTCAGGAGGTAGCCGCCAGACGGTAATACCAAAGCCGCTCATCTTCAAACTGGTCACCAGTGGCCCAAGAGTGAGCCTTCGAACCACAAATCCTCGCTTCTCAAGCTCTTTCTTAGCAATCTCTGCGAATCGAGCAAGAACCTCATCTGATGTGCTTCCCAATGAGTTCAGCAGGAGTACAACCTCGTTGTCGTTCATCGGATTCGTCGCTTTCGAGAATGGAATGAAGGCCCGGTCGCTATCAAAGATGTCAAGCAAAAGATCGAGCATCTGCGAGACGAGTGCATCCGGAGACGGTATCGGCGATATCTGCTGCAATCCAGGCTCGCCATGTGCACCCATCCCCAGCTCAATCGTCGCCGGTGGCAAAGACTGCAGATCCGTCAACGTAGCATTCGGTAAAGCCACTCTTTCCACATATCAGCACAACATCCCCTGCTTACACATATCATATCTCACTCACCTATCAAACGCCACCCCAATCGTCCCGACGTTGTCCGCAACATACTCCATAACCTCACTAACCCTCTCCAACCCCTCCCCTCTCTCCGCCAGCGCACACGCGCTCTTCAACGCTACCAGGTGCCCCGAGAGCCCTCTTCTGCCGACTTTGCCCCCCTTCTTCCTCCCCACCGCAACATCATCCCCCACGGCCTTGAAATAAACCCTATACCCCGCCGCCTGCGCCCTCGTAATCGCCAGCCCCGCGTTCAAAATATCACCCGTATAGTTCCCACACACTATCAACGTCCCACGACCCTTGCCAGATTCGGGCTGACACATCTTGATCGCCTCGAAGATCTGGGCGGCGGTCGGGGAGGCGAAGACGTTGCCGGAGACGTAGGCCGATAGGTAATTAGGCCCTACGAAGCCTCCGAACATGGGTTCGTGACCTCCACCGGCGAAACCGATGGTTGTGACATGAGCGGTGCTGAAGGAGGAGAGGTCGTTGCGGTAGATGATTTTGTAGTCTTTGTTGTAGGAGAGGGAGGGGTTGAGGTGGGTTAGGCCTGTGAGGGCTTCATTTATGGCGGAGGAGGGGGAGTTGATGAAGTGGAAGGTTTCTCTCGCTGGTGCGGGTCGCTGGGTCTGGGTTTCGGTGGCCATAATCGCTGTTCGAGGTAGTTCAGAGAGGGCGTGATGTGGTTGAGGTGGATCTGCTGATAGTATAGTGAGGTTTGAAAGGCACTTTTCGAGGCAATTGCCCTCGTAGGTCTCTCAAGGAGGCTATGGTGAGGGAGAGGAATGGAAAACGCTAAAGGATGCTCGTACGGACTTACGCCGATTGTCTACTTTCATGGCTCGGATGATGTGGCTATGGTAGTGCTACAAGAGGGGCTCCAGGTGGAGGAGGAAGCTTTGGAGCTGTCTTTCGGAGCTGCGCGGCTTGCCTCATTGAGATTGCCGATCATGTGTCGACGAACACAACAACGACATGCCTCGGGAAATAGTCAACCTTACGATGACAGTGTGCTCACGATGCCACGGGCGACTTATCGTACTGATAATTAATATTTGGGGGTAGTGCTTGAGCGCACTGCTTTCATCAAAGTTCTGCAATTGTGCATATAATGGAAGCAAACTCTGTCCAGATTGTATATTTGGTAGCATACTTCTATCCATTCTGTCATATCTTCGTGTCATCTGGGGCATGTTGTTCTTGCTTTCCCAGGCGTATGCGACTCCACTCATCTCTGTCGTCGGTATCATCAGCACTGTTCGCTGTGAGCTCTGGAGTCTCCTCATCCTCAAGCTCTTCTGGTAAAATGAGATTGAGTATCAAGGCCAGAAAAGCGGTCACTGCGAAGCCAGTCTCCATGACAAGCTCGATCGCGTTGAAGAAGCCAAGCAACGCGCGATTTGGGCCATCATAGGTGAATACGTAGTCGAACCATGTCGGGACCAGAGTTGCTCCAAAGCCGACGGCAAGCGAAGCGGTCAAAATAAAGCGGTTCCTCCGCGTGAATGGCATTGTAGAGATGACACGGATACCACTGGCAGCAACTGCAGCGAATAAGAAGGTCGTCATGCCGCCAAGGACCGAGTCTGGAATTGCAACGAGGGCGGCCGCGAACTTGGCGAAGATTCCCATGATCATCAGCCAGAAGCAACATGCGTAGCCAGCTTTGCGATTGGCACATCTTGTCAATGCGATAACACCGTTGTTTTGCGCGAAGACGGACATTGGCGTGATTGTGCACAGTCCTGCAAGAAGACCATTGAGTCCGTCCGCGAGGATGCCGCCCTGGATTCGACTGTCGAAGAGGTCACCATCGACTTGCAGTCGTGATACGTCGCAGGTGGCTGTGATATCGCCAATTGCCTCCATCATAACCACGATATAAACGGCCAGTAACGGTAGCACGATTGGTCCATACACACTTAGCGGGAATGTATGCACCCAGATGAAGCTCGCAACAGGTGCAGCATCAATTCCAGATCGGTCGAAATAGCCACAAGCCGCTGCAACAACACAGCCCACGAGCAAGCCGATAACGACCGCGCAGCTCTTCATGATCGGAGCACCAAATCGCTCGCACAAGATGATAGTGAACAATACCAGAAACCCGAGGCCGATGAACTCGGCACTGCCCCATGGAAGTGCATGGGGAGCATTCACGTTCGGGCAAAGTCGATACATGCCAGTCTTCGGTCGGCTCATGCAATCCCCAGAGCCGCCCGCCCAGTCTGAAAAGCCAGAAGAGATCAAGCTGACGCCAATCAGCAGCACTGTCGGACCGGTGACTAATGGAGGAAAGACCTTCTTCAAGATGCGTGGTGGCATGAAAGACAAGGCAATCTCCAGCAGAGCGCAGACACATTGGGTACCCAGGATCGCCCCATACCCTTCCAAACAAGGAAGCTTCGTGCCATCAGCCGCTGTAGGACACATTCCGTTCGCATACATCTGAGTGAGTGCGCCAGTTGCCACGGAAATTGTCGTGAAGCTTACTCCTACCACGGAGATCAACCCAGTACCGAGGTAGTACGGTGTACCAAAGATGTGAAATCGGCTGATCTGGATGGCCGAGAGGATAGCGCAGACGATCAATGCTGTGCTGACCAGATACGACTGCAGCTCGGGTGTGAAGTTGGCAGCTCCGGAAAGAATAATGGGTGGCGAAATGATGCCGGCCAGCATTGCCAGTGAGTGTTGGAACCCAAGCAAAAGAGCCAGTAACACTGGCATCTTGTCGTTCAAGCCAAAAAACGGAGCTGCTCGTCTCGGCCGCTTGAGGAAGGGGATGTTTGGTGTGAACAGAAAGGCATAGTCGTAGTCGCCGACGAGTCCTTCCTTCGTCGTCAACGCCTTGACGAGCTGTCGACTTCGGTCTGTCCATGTCTGCTTGCGAGACTCGTTGGGGACCACTTGATCTGGGTGATCGTCCTTCACATACTCTGTAGATGTCATATTGAGATGTAAAGCTCGGCCGAGAGTGCTGTTGACTATATGCCGTTTACCCCCTAAAGCGCGAGAGAAGGCCGGCGGGCCACTACCGACGGTGCTGACGATGATGCTCTGTGCAAAATCTTTGATGCTTTTGTGTCTCCGTGTCTGTGCCTGTCGCTTTCCTGCTATCTGATGAAGAACAAACTCACTTACGGCTAAAGCATTATATATATATATATGTATGAACTCTGGGTAATTCACGGCCTACTCCACCGCATGGACTCACCCGAAGGACATGGGAGCTGGACAACATTTGTGGATGGCGGCGATGAGCGTTATCAGCGCCTCCAGATAACGAGTGTTCATGTTGATGACTGTTCGAGAAGCAAGAGATTTTGCAGCGGTGACCAGACCCTTTCTCCTCTATACCCAGACTGGGAGGGGTGGGTCTGAAAGCGAGCGCCGCAGAATGAGGTTGCAATCTAAGAAGTCACCTTCTTCTTCCATCAACACGAAGAAAATGGATCTTTGGCTGATACAATGCCATTCTCGAGCGACTGCCGCGCTATGCTATGCCAAATCCACGATCCCAAGACGCCAGAAACACCAAGCTGAAACCGCTCAGTCTGTGTTTTGTTTCCCGACGACCTTGCCATGCAACCACAACTCCTGCCGCCAATGCTCTTGGACGACCCTCCATCACCAAACCGAATGAGACCCTCCCAATCACTGGAGCTCGGAAAGCCATGCTCTGGATTAAACCCAACAGTTTTCGCTCTCCTACAAAAGAACCAAGGATCTTGACACGCCTGTGTCTTTCCGACGGATGACGAAGTCGATCCGTAGATTTGTCGTCTAGGAGCTCAATCCATACATCTGTCCAGCCTGTTGTTGAAGGTGTGCTGGGTTTTGAGATGGTGGAGCACGGTAGACGCCTAGCAGTTGCAGTGCTCGCTCGGCCGCGTCTTCGCGGGCATTGTTGACGTATTGGCCGTCGTACCAGAAGCGGGCTTGGATGTTTTGACCGTGTACTGTGACCATACAGCTCCAGGCCGTACGACCACCTGTAACGTTGAGTCAGTGTTCAGAGCATTCTTGAGAGGAGAAGGGACTCTTACCTCGGCGATCAGAAACGATCTGGAAGTTGGGTGCTCGAACACCTTGGCTACGACAGAAATCTGCGACCTTGTCAGGACTCTTGTCGACAATGTGTTGGTACTTGGCTGACGAACTTATCAGTCTCTCCTGATGAGGTGAGGCCTGGTCTACGTTGCCGCTTCCGGAAGATCCGACTGAAGACATGATCGCTCGTTTTGAATAGATTGATGTGTTGACTGTAATAGGGAAAGGGTCTTCAAGTCCAATAGGTCCGCTTGAGTATAGGGACAAAGGCGATCAAAAAAGCAAAGGCCTGTAAATTGGGTATCAAGGACGAGATAGTTTGACTTAGCCGCAGGTGAGATTCGTCCTGAGCTGTGCCCTCTGAAAGATTCTTATAACCCGTCAGCTCTCTCTGCGTTCTCTCTGTGACCGACTGAGACAACGTGGCGGTGTTATCGACAGCATGCTCCCATCTTCTCAGCTGTCAGGCATGCACACACCCATCAAGCGTGTGAGGTGAAAGATGGTGACAGAGCAGGGCCGTCGTTGGTATGCGAGCCCACATCACGGCTGTCTGCCGCAGTCAAATAGGACAAACCCCAGGACGGGGTAAACGATTCGAGCGCCCACAGCCTTCGTCCTGCCCATGCAATGTTTGCAGTAGCCCAGTGGGTCGGCGCGCGTAGCCTTGGACCGAGCCGAGATAGGTCTGCCGTTAGACACAAATGGTTCATCGACCACATATACTGTACGTGGTAAGGTGCTCACGAGGACATTGGACATAGCTGTCCCGCCTATCCAAGGCATGACTGGTCATATCAGCACGCCGGCCACAAGAAGGGACTGCTATTTGCCGTGTGCACCAGGCATCGTTCATGCAAGAATCCTGCGCGAGCGAAGGATAGGTCCAGCAAGGTACTGTAGTGCATTACACTACTGCACAGTTCAGTGACGTGTCTCATGGCTTCAAGCCCACGACCCGAGGAAAGACAGCTACTGGTTATGACGTCCGCATGCAGAGGAGAACGAGACCTCCAGTGGGGATGGCAAACTTGCTGGCACTGTTTGCGTGCACAAGTCGTCTCGGGTTGCGTCGCGCGCGAAGTCGCAAATCATGCTCGTCACACGTGAGATAATATATCGCCGTTTGGTTCAGGAAGCGGGTACCTACCGATTGACAGTCCCGCCGCACGAAGAGCGCGTGGCAGCAGCAACAATGTGCGTGTTGGGCTCGAAGGCATGCATCTACAGGGGTGGACGATTGGAGTTCTGCAGTGGTGAAGGGCGGAGCTGCTCGACAGAGCTCCAAAGCAAAGCGCGAAGAGTCAAGCCATACTTCAGGCGACATGGGATCATTGGTAGACTATTCGCAAGTGCCGATGCTACTGAACGCGTTGGTGGCGGAACGGCTCATACACAGCACAAATGGTCCGAGAACTGCATGGGACGTCCTCACACGCCCCACATCAATACATGACCCGTTGTCAAACGCCTAGCAAACAAACCACTACTGCAATGCCCATGTTCCCATCTGGACACAATGCTCCACCCGCTATGCATATCTGCAATGCTATGCGTACCGTGGCTGCATCAAAGATCAAACCAAATACTTGCTCTTCACATGACGAGGAGTAACGAGAGGCTCAAACACCCGTCGGGAAGGTGCATGAAGCAAGCCCCAGCGCGACATGCCGTTCGTCTGACCGCCCTTGAAGTGTTGAGCCAAGCAACAAAAGTGGCCACAATCGAATCTGCCACCCACCAGACAGTACACTGCGCAGCCTTACACCGCAAAATTAGGGTTGCACAGTGAGACCCTATCGGATCCTCAGCCACCGATGCCAGGAAAAGTAAGTACTGTGATCACCAGTTGTTGCTTGACTGTCTGATGGCAGCCCGGATTTCCCTCGCACTTGACGGTCCGGCACTGCTGGACGGTCGGCTGCTGTGCGATGCCTGCCGGCTGTGTTGACCGCTTCCTTCGCGCTTGAACATTTCGTTGATCAGGCGTTTCGGACCAACGTACTCAATGCCTATCTGGAGCTTAGGTATGAGTAGCTGCTTCGAGTCACGCGCATGGAAGCGCGCTTTGATACTGTCATCAACGAGCGCCATCAAACCTGTAGCAATCACGACACTTAAGAACTATCAGCAAGAGCATCGAAATGGATTCAGACCCACTTACTCAGCTACATCTTTCTGACCGCGGACGATGCTGTCATCCGCGATCCACATCGAGCAAGGCGGTATCCAGCCACCTTTGATCTGTTCCTCTTCTGCTTGTGCAGGTGTGAGTGGCGAGGGAATGATGTATGCAAGGACGTCCTCACTGCCTGATTTCATCAAGTGATACGAGCACTTCTTGAGCGGGTTATCTTTCTTAGCGACGCGCCTCCAGGCGTAATGGGATCCCCAGTACTCGAACTCATATCGTTTGTTGGCTTTGGTGCCAGCTCGCTTTACGGCAAGCTGAGCGTAATTTGAAAATTCCAACTTGACAGTGTTGGGCTCAAAGTCCTGCTGTGACTGTGCGGGAGCGTGCAACGACTGGGAAGGGTCGTCACGATCCACATCTATCGACGAATGGACCGAGCCATAGCCGGAATCGTTGCGTTTGAGGCTTGCCAAGGTAGGACTCCTCTGCTCGGACCTGGATCGCATGCTGCTCAACGCATTACTGAGCGACCGCTGGAAGCTGGGTCTCTTTGGTGCGGCTGGCTGTTGCTGCTTTCGGGCAGAATGGCAAACTTCGCGCCCAGAGTCTCTGCAGTATCGGCGAAGTGAGAACTCGCGGTTTCTGAGATCATGCATTCGCAGATGGAACAGTGTCATATCGCAACGACGGCCACCTTGCATAGTCACTTCGGTATCGACACGAAGATTCATGTTGCCATCTAATGTCGCATCGTCGTGCCGTATCGCCATTCTACGATGCGAAGGAAACAGCTCTGAGAAGTCTGAGGGAGTTGCAGCGATGGCAGCTGACTCGTAGGGACGAGCTGTATACCGAGGCACCTCATACTCGGTCGTCTCTGCTGGGAGATGCTCTTCGCTCGGGACTGTTGAAGCGTACGTTTCTACTGATGCTCTGGGACTCTCTTGCGGGGCTTGTTCGGGGAAGTATCGGGTCGTTGGCGGAGCTGCGCTGCAGTCGTCGCAGGTGTTGTAGTGCACCAGCGGTGGTCGTCGTGCCGAAGTGCCCGAGTAGACGGTCGGTTGCGTCGAGTAGGACCTGTCGCTGCTGGAGCGCGATCGTTGGTGAGAACGGTGGGATTCGTGGTCGGAGTGGAAGGAGCGATCGCTGTGAGCCATGCTGGCCGAGTAAGCAGATCGGATATCATCGATCTCAGGATGGTGGTGGAGCGCCATGATGGTAGTGCTCTAGCAAGGCGAGGTGAAGTCGAGTATATGGCAATGGCTGGATCGCTAGCCAGATCTCGCCGAGTGTACACGCAGCACCTATGTACGTGTCGCCGTGCACAACAGTATGCGATGCAGGCGATGTGCGTGACAGGAACGACTCTAGGCGCGGTGTGCGAGAAGAGGCCTGCTGCTGTGCTCGCACTTCCTAGTCGCTGCCTGCCTGTCAATCTATGCTACCGCCACAGCTATCGTCTTCATGAAAGGGGCCTGAGCCATCACATCGAAGGAAGCCACTTTCCCCAACCCACCGTCGTCGAAGGCGGAAATGCGGCGGAGCGCACCAAGAAGAGTGAGCATCTGTCTTCAGGGAGGTGGAAGTGAACCGCTGCGACTGAGGCGGGGATCCCTACAGTTCCCGTGCCTCTGCAGCCGAGCTGTCGATGATTGGACCTCAGCGGCCTATCGCTGCTGTTTTCACGCGACCATCTTTGTGACTTTCCTGTACACTTCACCTGCTTGGCCTGCTGGATCATCAGGAGGCCTGCGATTTTGCGCTGATCGCAGATGCGAACATGCGGAAGACCCTTCCGAAGCATCTTGGTCCGACCTGACTCGATCTCTGCCCACCGTGCCGCCGCTCACAACTTTTCGAACGACACCAACACCTACCATGGCACGCATGGCTGCGAATATCGCTGCGTGCGCGGCCATGATGAGGCTTTGCTATCACATTCGACGCGTCTCGTCCCGCAGAAGGCATCAGGCGCAAGCCCTTCCTATTTGGCCATGAGTAATGCAAGCCTAACACTTTGTGCTTGACAGGGAGCATCCTGCAGCTATCGCCGATGATAGTCGTCCACGTGCTCACCCGGACCGCTACGTGCCTGAAGCCAGGCGGGAAGGCTGTTCGTCTTCCAGCAGCATACAAGCGATTTCAACACATTCAAGATCGGTGAAGCCCTCAGCTGAATACCGATCTCTGCACTGGTGGTCGCATCATACTCACCGGACTCCAAAAGTGGTGCCGCACGTGTACGCACTTCTCATGCCTGCTGTCAAATGCAGAGCTACCGCGTTTATGCGATGTGATGAGCTTCGGTGCCAATGACTTGCTCCCTGACGTCACCAGAGCTGCGAGCAGCTTTTCATCGCACGTGATAGGCCTGACCTCGTGGAGATGCGCCTATAGGGATGCTACTACCGCCTAGAGAACCCATGAATCGGTATCGCGCAGGCTGACTTCACCCACGTTGCAAACTTCCCACTAGACACTACCGCATGTGACTGCTCCGAGACGCAAGAACTTGTTTTCTGAGTCGGAAATGGGCTGGAATTCTCCTATTGACTGGAAGCTCTTGCAACTCTCGCCTCAGACAATGTCAGCAGATGCGCACGATTGCACGAACGGAGTAGCAGGTGATGCCTACTCATTGTCTAATCTTTACGCAATATCTCAGCGAAGCACATCCTACCCCCCGTCAGCCTACAATAGCCACCCGAGCGCAAATTCAGCCTCCAGTCGGCCTATGCGCGTGGCATTGTTCTCCGTCAGCATGCGCTTTGGTAGAAGCCGGAAGCTGGTCTTCGAAGCAGTCCAACAACATCGAATGTCTACGTACTAGTACTGCATAGTCATCGCCAGCTGAGGCAGCAGTATCTGGTAAGCTGCCACGCAGACACACTATCGGGTCCTCTTTTGCAACGACAGAACTAGGTATGCATCGGATTTGTCTGGCAGCGTTGGCTTCATGGTCATTCCTGGAGGCCAAGGTGTTGCACGTGCACGAATTTTCCGCAGTGCCCGCCTGTGCATATCTCGGAACCCATCGTCGACGCCGCTGTAGCGGCAAGCTTGTCCAGACTTAAGGCATCGATGACATGCAGGTGTATTAAGACAGCACTTGACCTTGAACCTCTGACAGCGATGGCATCCACGGCCATGTTTTCCGGCATTGGCCATTCTTTCTAGAGACCGTACATTGTAGCTAAGTCCGAAGTGAAAACTTTTGCGGCGCTTCTAATATTGGGCGAAAGCAGAGTTGTTGTAAGGGTTCGTCGAAGCTAGCGCAGAGCTGTTGAAAGAAGCTACCTTAGCCATGCGACAAGGTCTCTCCATCGCATGTCTACGATAGCCGCTTTCGACTACGACAGGTTTCGCACAGATTCGAAAGGACTTTTCAGTCTGACTGACGATTCATTCACTATCGAAGTCCTCCAAGCAGAGAAGGAAGACGCTAGGTCCAGTACAGGTGCACTCGTTCATCATGTCGGTTTACTGACTCTGCGAGCAGTGCCCTTTTGCGTTTGACCTAGCAAGAGAGCAATCCACTATTAGCTCAAGCGCACAATCATCCTCACGTTCCACCACTTCACATACGTTTCCAGCAAATTGAGTCTTTCGGCATATTGCCAGGACAGACGGCAGTCACATGTAGCTGCGAGAAAAAAGAAGTCATTTTGACGCCCGAGAACAACCCCGTTCGATATCCCGCCCATGCTTCCACACTCCCCCGGCCCCCAGTGCCACTTTCGAGGACGGGGGACACGACACGATCGTATTGCTACGCTGTCACCCAGGCGAAATGGACAGTGCACTGGAAGCCGAATTCTTGGAGTATCTGTTCCGTCACTTGGACGAGTGCTGGGCTGCAGGGAACAAAGTGCGCAATCTTGTCCAATTGAGTAAGGACTCAGCCAGGGACTAGAGTTCAAGAGAGTATTAGAGACCAACCTCCTCCTTGCTAGAGACGAAACAGGGAGCGCGAATGTTATCGTTCCACATGCATGGTACGGCGGGAAATTGAGATGGTGGATTGCATGGAAGATTCAGGCTATTGTGACAGCAGTTGCACGATACAAACGGTTGATACCTCATCAACCGCGTGCCCGCCTTTGACGGGTCGGCCGTGAAAGCACGAATCGTGAGATCTCAAGACCTCTTCCCCTTACCACTGGAGAACCACATACACCCCACCAACACCGCCGCACTTCCCAGATCAAACGGTGCAATCCTCGCCCACCCACCTCCACTTATCAACATCATCGTAGCTGCTCCGAGGCGTCCAACAACAGCGAACCAGTACACTGGCCAATTGTCTTGTAGGGCGCCGACGAATTCGTAGCCTTTGATGGCGATGAGGCAGAAGGCTGGTGATAGTGTGTTAGTATGATCGAAGAGGAGAGGGAAGACAATGGCGGGGATTAAGAGGTCAGTACCGATGAAGCGTGCACTGGTAGCATCTGGAATGCCAAGCATTTCTTGGGTTGATGAAGGGTCATAGAGGGTTGGAACTTGAATGGCTATGATGAAGGCGGAATAGAGAGCTGTGCAGATGGCAGGTGCTGTTGTTGGACGGCTGAGTCCAAGAGTGTTTGTTGTCGACATGATGTTGGATGACTTGATTGCTAGATTGAGAAAGGACTGTGTTCGATGTAGAGAGACCGCCGAGAGATTTTGCTCCCGTCAGTCGGCTGAGCCATATGTATCTTGTTATGCATCGCACTCGCTTAGTGGCTATCGTGGTGTGAGAGCTCCGGACCCGTTCAATATCTGAGCCAGCTGACAAAGATTGGGACCGGAGATACTGATGCTGAGACACGCGATGCGCCTGCAGCTAGGATATGATCCTTCAAACCACTTTTCCGGCCGGGGACGCCGGGTATCTGTAGCTATGAGTGCGACATGTTGTACATAAGCTGGACTGAAAGATGCTTCGAATCGTTGACTGGTACTCTATACAACATTCAGCGTGTTCTCCAGACTCTTTTGGAAGATTCTTCTACTCTCTCCACTTCCGATGTGCTTCCCGATAAGCACCATCTTACCTGTTTGCTGCTCTGCAGCCGCGTTTCTGGCATCGGCTGGAGGGCCATCGGTGAGCTCGAAGATTTCCCTGACTCCCTGTAACATCTTGATGCCACCGCTCTGAAGAGGAATGCGACCTTTGATTCTGTGAATCTCCCAAGTCGCCAGGCTATTCTTGTCATCAGCAGCGTCTCGACGAGGAAGTCTCTCCTCCCACAGGACAGAACGTAGCCAGCGATCCAGGTTGACCATAGCCTCGTCGCTCAGTACAGGGAGGTCCAATGTCATGGTCCCAATGGTCGGGTCAAGGTGACTGTATCCTTTGGCCCTACTGGCGGCCTCTAGAGCCTCGGCGGAGACATTGTCATACGCATGCAGGTCCAGTACCACACCTTCCAACTCGGGCACTTTGCTGTGGTCGGTAACGTGGAAGTCCGCGAGAGCATTGATGGACCGCAGACGGTCTTCCACTGCAGCAAGCTCATCGTCTGAAACGATGTCTGCCTTGTTGATGACAATGACATCCGCGTGGGACACCTGAAGATGGGCCGTAGACATGAGTTCGCCACCATGCTGGTTTTGCTGCTGGTCATCCTGAACTGCTTCGTCGCCAACTGGGTCGTCCAAGCATTTCAAGATGTTCTTCGCATCGACCAAAGTGACGATGCCATCAAGGTAAATGGTACTTCCGAGACCTTCATCCACCCAGAAAATTGGTGCAATGTTACCAGGGTGTGCCAAGCCAGTCGTCTCAAGCAGGATGTAGTCAAATGAGCCTTGACGTTCCATCAAAGATTCGATAGCATTCACACCTTGATCCTTGACAGAGCAGCAGATGCAACCATTGGCGAGTTCAAGCCATTCTTCGACTTGCTGCTCGCCCTGGTTCACGGTCAAGGACTTTTCAATGTCGCTGCTGTTACCAAATTCTGGCCACTGTCAGAAGCTGTGATTACCGATTCGCCCCCACCCAACCTACTGACCCACCGTTGAGGATGACGGCTATCTTCTTGCCATGACGAGCGGTGAGGACGTAGTTCAGTAGAGTAGTCTTGCCAGCTCCAAGGTAGCCTTTGTCCATCAGTCAAATTGCATCTCCCGGGTTCAAATCGCGTTGGCACGAGGCAGGACTACGCCAAGATGTACATCACGCCTGGGTCCTGAGATGTGGCTCGTGGCAGGGCAGCATCATACCTGTGATGATAGTGATTGGCACTTTAGCAAGCCTGACGTCCTCCATTCTGGCGCTCAAGGTGGTCTCGCCCGGATCAGCAGCACTCGTCGCGTCTGTCGCGACGAGGAGCGGCGGTTCGTCGTCATCTTCAGCCATACCGGAGCGTGCACGCCCCCCGTCGAGTGTAATGTGTGTGCGGAGAGCATCGAAGATTGAATCGGATGGCATCTGCTGCAGAAGGACGTCGGCTGCCTAGTCAGCTTACCACACTCGTCCGGGCGCCCCACCCGCCGGCACAGCCGAACCTTGTCTCGCGTCGTGGTCGTATTAAGGTTTGGAAGAAGGCGCGTGCGGGAAACAGACGGGATGGGAAGCAACGATTGAAAGCATCCACCCACCGATAGACCACCACCCCCAACAACATGGCGGCACAATCGCCGTCATCCTCCCCGCGGCTCCCGTCACCTCCGCCGATAGCTGAAGACCAGATTGGACCGACGTCGCCGGGCGTATCGCTGTTCGAGGATCATGGCAAACTCCCCGGTGGCAGCCATCTCGACACGCGTGCAGCCCGACGCATCAGGCCAGGCACGAGGTCGGCAGACATGGCAGAAGGACCGCCCCTGGTCGAGCTCCACGAGGTGTGATGGTCTCATCTCATATACAAAGTGGGACGGCCGGCACTGACATGAGATGCAGATCGACTCGGCTTTCCAGCTCACCGAGCACCTGAAAGCTCTATACTACCACCACACACATCCACCCGGTTCGAACGAGGTCCAGGCCATCACCAAAGAGCT
The DNA here is from genome assembly GCA_001297265.1 of Mycosphaerella arachidis. NCBI lineage: Eukaryota > Fungi > Ascomycota > Dothideomycetes > Mycosphaerellales > Mycosphaerellaceae > Mycosphaerella > Mycosphaerella arachidis. Next base: position 157,714 of record LIHB01000067.1, read on the forward strand.
AGCGCACCAGCTCGCCGAGCCACCGGCCAACACTACCGGAGCGATTTGGCTTTACGAGCTTGGTCGCTTTCTGGTGCAGAAGAGCAATGCTTTCATCGTCGCCTTGTTCGCAGACAGCCCGCCGTGTAGTGCACAGACGTGCCCCGAGATGCGTGCCAGCGAATGGCAGTACCTCTGTGCCGTCCACGACCCACCTAAGAGCTGCTCGGCCATTGACTATTGCTGTCACACTCTAGACTGGGCCGCAGGGTCGCTGACCAGCACCAAGATGTTTCCGTCGCGGTTGGGTCTGGGAAGTGGTGGTGCGGGCGGCCACGACAAGTTCTTGAACCAACAGATGAAGGAGATCACCAACATCTTCCGTCGTGTATACCGCATCTACGCTCATGCGTGGTTCCAGCACCGCGACATGTTCTGGAAGATTGAGGCCAGAACAGGACTGTACATCTTCTTCAAGACAGTGTGTGATCGATACAACCTGATCCAGCCCGAGAACTACACCATCCCTGCAGAAGCAGAGGGTATCGAGCCACCAGAACCGACGGAGCAGCACGAGACAGAAGACCGAGCCCGTCCGACTTCAATTCTGCCACGACCCGGCGCATTGAGTGACGAGGAGGGCTATGATAAAGAGCCAGCAGGCAATACCCAAATTTCCTCAGGAGGCACCACTAAGTATCATGCACGCCAGCCGAGCGACATGTCGGTCACCAATCCGATACAGGAAGAGGCTGAAGAGGAGGAAGATCAGATTGATGCGAAACCAAGCTTGGACAGAGCAACAACAATCTTGCATGAATCCGAGTCAAGGCCAAACGAGGAGGTAGAAGAGACGAAAGTGGAGGTGAACGAGGTCAAGGAAGAACCGCAAGAAGAGCCACAATCGCAGTCACGCTCCAGCCGGAGCGAAACCATCAAGCCAGAGAAGCAGGCTGAGAAAGAGACAGGGCGGAATAAGGAGGAAGAAGAAGCGGCTGGCGACAGTACGGTCATCCTGCACCATACCGCGGAGGAGGTAAAGCCTGGGAGTGACGAGCCAGAAATCAAGGCTGAGGCGATCGAGCCAACCGAGTCGCCTGCCGTGAGTGAGGAAGAAGCTGAGAAGAGTGTCGAGGACCGAGCGAATGACCGAGTATGAAGCATATGATACCCAACGATGTTGTTTCGATAGAGCGCCAGGGAGCATATAATACGGCATGCATGCAGACGAGAATGTTTCAAGATCATGCGAACACTCGACACCTAATTCGCGGTGCTGAGGACATCGACCCGACATACTGCAGAGGACCGTCGGCCGTATGGTGCACCTCACAGATGCCTTGTGTGACCAGTATCCGGCACGGAGTCGACGATCGAGAGCGTGAAGCATAGGTACCCAACGACGATGTTGCGGCATAGATCACCTCGAAGCATAGGAAAATGGCCTGTATACCAACCAAACACGTGCAAGATTCTTGCAGCACCGACTCAACACGATGCTGAGGACTCCGGTTGGAAGCTCTACTGAAGACGACTTGTCGTATATATATACATATATATATGTACACGCCTCATACACTTGTAATCATTTCCGATACCGAAGAACTTGACATTAGCAGGAAGTTCTTGAGTCTGTCGTCTCTTGAAAAGCATAGCTGGAAGTGGAGGAAGAGTGCGATGGGGGTTTTGGGGAGTGTAAGCATGTATGTCTGCAATGCTGAGGCTGAGGTGATCAACTTCCATTCGAGGCAGGTTGCGGAGTTGCACTGGAATTTGTCGTGGTGGGTGGTGACGTGGACTCTCCTGGGCGGTGGTACAGTTTTGGAAGCGTAAGTCGTCGTTTCGGACCTTGCGCGTGCTTCAGAGCAGCCAAGACTTACATTCATACAGGCTTGATGAAATCCGAACATTCCGGACGACTTGGATGGCTTGGCCGAGTGTTGTTGTCGTGGGATGGAGGATCTTCAGGCGAAGAATACCGCGTACACTGGAAGAATTCAGGATGCTAGACATAGAAAAGGAGTTGAAGTCCTTGTCTGAACGTATTGAAGAGTTGCTAGCAGAGCACGAATACTGTTGACACGGCTCCAAGCAAGCTAGTTACATCCCTTCGTCCAACGCCTTGAGAGTAGATTGAGCGAAATGAGCAAACATGGGGTATCTTCCGTCTCGGGCGCCTTCGCTAAAGCAAAACAAACAGAGTCGATAATAAGGCCTGTTTGATCATACAGAGGACATGACATCATCCTCAATCTCTGTCGCAATGTGTCGCGCAAAAGCAGACTGCAACGCCTTGAACAAAGTGTCTGGAGCAGGAGTGTCGTCATCAGAGCCTGCCTTGGTGAGAAGGTCGTGCAGACTGTTTGTGAGACCGTGGATGTCCAGCGCAGTGGACTGGAATATGCCAGGCGGGTCGAGCGCTGGTTCGTTGTAGCCAAGCAACGAGTTGTCCTCGTCGAGCTTGCCAGCGAGACGCGAGATGCCCGTCAAGCTCAGCTCCTCGTTGAAGAGAAGGTTATGTGTGCCTTGACCCGCAGGTATACGTTCGAGTGGAAGCTACTTGAGGTCAGTCTTGATCATCGACTTCTACCGCACGAATTTTACTCACCTTTGATGATTTTGTGCGACCTAGTTTGCCCGAGCTCTTTCGGCGTGAGACTGCCCGACTATCAGTGGCAGGTCGCCACGCCTCATCGGCATCACTCCAAGCAGCGATTGGTGTTGAAGCATTTGGCTCCAAATCCTGCAGAGGTTGCCTGTCACTAGTCTTCCGGCGCTTGGTCTTTGGTGCTGGCGGCTTCTCAGGTGATCCGAGATGTGCTTGGAGGTCAGCGAGTTCACTTGCAGGCATGAAGCCACGGCGCTCGAGCACGCCTTCCTGACGAGGCTGAGGCTCAATAGCCTGGTTCTCCTGCTCCGTTGCTGTTGCTTTAGCACGTCCAAAGTTCCGCCCCTCCACCATTGAAGCGACAGAGTTTGTGATATGCCGCTGTGCAAAGTCACGAATGTCGCGATCGCGCCGTGGTGGAGTCATTGGTCGTGGATCATCAGCGAGATCACCAAGTTCGCCCTGTGACACGAGAGCAGGACCATCCGCATTATGACGTGATCTCTTGTTGCCTGGCCGAGGGCGAGAAGTGTCATCGTCTTGAAGATGATCGAACCAAACCTGTTCTGGAGGCTGACGGCCTTTCATAGGCGGTACGAATGGCTTGTTAATGTTCCCTTGTTGAAGCTGCTCCCTTTGTCTTCGCCGTGGCTTCGCGCTGATATCTGGTATGGCCTCAAGTGGCGTGCCACTGGGATCGCCCGAGTGAAGGCTGTAGTCATAGTCTGGCGGCTGTGCTCGACGTGAGACAGTATGTGGTTCGTCATCTCGAATTCGAGCATCGCTCGATGGCATTGGCGTGTACGGCTGTGGTGACGGCAGGGACAATGATCCGATGACCCGGCCATCCCTTACTAAGCGAAAGTCAGGAGCGTGGTCCGACGGATGAAATAATGCTGCGTCTGGCGGAGGAGACGAAGGCCGAGGCGTCGGCAGCGCTGGTATGCTTTCAAGTCCTCCAGCGCGCTTTGACGGTGTAGCGGAGGGATTAATGCTAGTGAAAGCCTGGAGCGGAGTTGATTCCCCGTCTGTCTGCGCGATGGGTCTGCGTGTTGAGGAGTTCAACTTCGCAAGCACCCAGGGGTTCGAGACATTGACATCGTTCCTCGCTTGTCGAAGCTCCTCAAATTCCGCCTCCGTACGAGTAGTTGGTGGGCGGTCATCGAAAAGGTCCATGTCTTCCTCATCGCAGCCGTACATATTTGAACGGAAGTTTCTCTTGGGCTGTTCGCGCTCTTCCATATTTGTACTTTGACTGGGTGTCGCCAGACGCGCTGACAGTCTACCACGAGCAGTTGGTAGATCATCATGCCGAGCGGATTCGAGCATGCGCTGTTCTTCGGGTTGCTTTTCGAACATTGTAGTGAAACCATCGTCAAGATCTTCAGCCCTCTGCACTGGCGCTTCTGGTTGTTCTTCTGTGACTTGATCTGGGACTGGTTCCGGCTCGACGGCTGCACTGTAGACTGCCGAAAACAGTAGCCTGGCCACTTCAACCACCTTACCCGGATCCTCAAAGACCACGTCATCCTTTGCTGGTTCCAAATTCGCATCGTAAGTTCCTGCTGGACAGCTAATGTTCAGATACAAGAAAGGGTCCTTGATGTCAGCGAGATGCTTGGTAGAGCTCTTAAGCGCTTCTCGGAAGATCTTAGCCACTTGTTTGAAGGTGTTCCTCGCAGTTGAGACTGGACGACGATCGAGAGACACAAAAGAACCGATGTTGCTGATCTTACCAGAGTCGCTATCTGGCCGGGGGAGGAAGGCTTCGCACGTGAAGCCATCGTGTTCGAGAATAGACCATGTGCATTGTGAAGCACATGCCGCCCCAACGATCTTGAAAGCAGCATCCTCCACGTTACCGTTGACTTTCGGAGCATACACCCAGTCACCTTTAGTGTTCTTCGCCTTGAGCACACGCAATGCTAGCCTCACGTTCGGCCGAGCAAAGGCATAAGCTTGAAGAGTGCGCTTGATCTTCTTCAAAGTGTTCTCCGAGTTTTTCAAGCATACTTGCCGCCGGACAGGATTTGCCTTGATGAATTCCGTGATTTTGACTGTGGTGCCGACCGGTAGCGAGCCTCGTTCTTGACTGGCGACTTCGCCCAGCTGATTGATCTTCAATACTGCCGCGACTTGCTCGCTTTCGAGTCGTGTGCTGATGGTGAGCGTACCACTGAGCTCAGCAGCGCTTGCAAGCGCTTCGCCTCGAAAGCCGAGTGATGAGCCACCAATGTCCTTGAGCTCGTTGTCATGAGATATCTTGCTTGTGCAGTATCGCCTCGCCACTAAAGGACGATCTTCGGGTGCAATCCCGTGGCCATTGTCGCGGAGCTGAATGAGATCCAGGGTATTGCTGTGTATCTCAATCGCGATTGACGTTGCATTTGCATCGAGTGCGTTGTCAATGAGCTCCTTGACCACAGCCGCCGGATCAGTCAGTACCTGAGTGGCACCTAACGCCCGGACTGTGGTCTGTGGCAGCGCCTGGATGCCCATGGTGGCGTTTCGCTCATGCGATTGAAGTATGTGTTATCAGTGAAGTCTATCAAATGATGTCCATATCGCAATTATGTAGGAAGTGTTGTTCGAGGTATTGTCATCGTCGAAAGATTATCGACGCGTCTGAACGCGCTCCTCGCCTCGAATCGGATCCGAGGCGAGCATGACGCAATTCAGGTAGAAGTCTTCCCTACCTGCCGCACGGTCCCCCCTGCTGCATACCTCCTAATGCATTCTAGCTTATTTTAGTCGTAATCTTTTGCAACATACTACTATAGCTATAGACGACTAATATAAGCTCGTAATAGCTTATTTAAAAGCGTAGGAGAAGCCGAATATTATATAAATAGCTAGGTCCTTTAG